>CALNHX010004207.1:0-132516 GCA_940337035.1 Agriotes lineatus | reverse complement strand
TAATCCTTTTTATAATTACCTCATTTCACTCTTTCTATGTTTTACTTGCAGTTTATTCTATAAATACCTGCAGCTGTCACTGACCCTGATCTGCTCCTTTACCAACCTAAAACGCATCCAGTACACTCACAAAAGGCTCCGCACAAATCCCAGCATGATTGCAACTAACCACCAGGAACCGCAAACACCTCTCAGCCAAATACGACAAGACACCTGCTATTTTCTCCAGCAGAATTGTCAAGATTGACCAGGATCAAACGCCATCCACGTCTTCCTTCTAAAATTCACAAGCCGTTGGCAATCTAGTACCATGAACCTCGACTGAATGCAAGTTACAAAACGTCACTTCAATAAAAAGCTTGGCGAAATACAATTCCAGTAGATGAAAACTCTTTTATCTATATCATAAGACGTTCACTCTGCTAACAAACTCAATGTAAGCTACTTCCTGTAAAACAAGCCCCTGCTATCCAATTTATATGATGTAATTAGTTGATAATAAACTCAGCTCTGCATCCAATTCCAGAAATTGCTTTTGTAGATTATAACTGTTTAACGTATGGTACTCTCACCATATCGATTCTCCTCTATAACATCTCCATATAAAATTATTTTTAAAATTTCACTTATACTCACTCTCCTCGATAATTTTGTCATGATATATTGCGATGGATAGCTCTCTCTAATTAAATTAAATATTAAATTGTTAGAGCCTCCAAACAATATTTTGATTGAAATAAAATTAATTCTCAGGCTGATTAAAATATAACTCGTATTTACTTTACTTGTCAAAATAATTGGTTATATGCCCGTTTTTGTATTTTATATACCTGCCAATAATGATAAATAACCGCTAGCTCTTAAGTAAAGCAATCACTCTAACTCAGTTGAGTTCCTGGTTGTTTGTGTAATTTTACAAATTATTTGAGTACGGTTCTGTTTACCGCTTTAGTTCCACTACGCAGAAGCAAAATATTAGAAAGTAGGTCAAATGTTACACAAAATGGATTCCGTATGCAAGATTGCGTTATATGACGTTTTAAAATAGTGAAATTATCAGGCAAATAATTGTTTATGACGTCAGAAGGGACACTGGTGGCGGAAATTAGCAATTGTTTTTCGGCCGTATCCGGTTTCACCTTCGCATAACCTCAAATAATGGAATCCGCTTGTTTTGCGAGCTGCACCTCCTCTATAGCCGCGGGAATGCCTGGATATTTTTAAGTAATGTCTCCTTTATCATGCATGTAACTTTCCCGGGTCTAACGTAGTTAATTGTAGGCAAATTTGGGTACCTTATACTTCGCCGAACTCCTCGTCTGGCTGGAGTGACGCCGTTGAAATTCTGAAGCTGCTACGCACCCCCTCGTGGTGAAACCTACTGGAGACGTAGCTACAGAGCTGCTCTACGCCCTGGAATCTTCCCCTCTAGGCTGCGGTGATTTCCTTGGCTACATGCAGTGATCGAAAATTCGAACTGAACGGCTGCTAACTTCTCGGAAGGACCCCTTCATGGAACTTTCTAAATTTTTGTGGCGGAAACTCTTGCAAACGATATTATACCAACTGGGATATGCACTTATTAAAATGGTACACTTTATGTCGAAAATTGCTCATTTATTATATTAAATTGTTATTTAAAGTCGAGTACAATTTACAATGTCAACGCTATCAGAGTTGAGTTGTAGGGCCTAAGACCATTCCAATATAACTCTTCACATACCAAATGGATTTAAAATCATGTAATAAAGGGTTTATTTTAAAATGTTCAGCCGCTTACTTTTTACATCTTTTCAAGTCAAAAATTATTTGTACATAAGTTAATAATACTTATCTCCTTAGTGATATTGTTTTATCATATTTTTAAAATCCAACACTATATAATTTGTATCAGATTTATTTAATACCTACCTACTATTTTGAATGATATATCTCGAATAGGTATTTGATACTAATCCTCCACTTTATTTCAGATAATAATTAAATTATGTTAGAACCTTTCTGTTTCTTATATTGCATTGTTCAATTGAATTCAAGTTCTATTTCATTATTTTACCAAATACATATTAATAATTTTGATATCCTTTTAATACTTAAATTCATCTTTGAAATTTAATACTGTATTCTTTTAACCTTTTTTTAATTTGATATCAAACCCTTACACTAAAACCATTACAATATGTATAGGGTGAACGAAACTCGGTGTCTCAGCTGTATTATAAGAAAAGGAAAAACGATAGAAAAAATCTGAAAAGAGGTTCTTAAATGGGATTGAGTAAGGTCCATTTTAAGCCAAATTTTCATATTTTTCCATATTTGGAAACTGAAGTAGGTAATGACGTCATCAAATTTGTTTTTCCTGGAAACATACCTATATTTTGGCATATTTAAAAAGAGCTAATTTTTCGGAACATATTTTGTGAAGAAAAAAATTTGCTATCTTCTTCCGTTAAAAAATTATAAGCAAATTTGTATAAAAAACTATTATCAAAAATTCGCAATCGTCACGGTTTAAACAACTAGCAAAGTCGCATCTGTCAATAATCTAAAATTATTAATTATTATTAGTAATTAGTATGAATTATTAATTTAACATTAAAAAACACATAATATGTCACTACTATTACCACAGAAAGAAACAAAGTATGTAGGCAATCACTGCAACAAATTTTCAATGTAACCAGCTGCTACTTCTAAACACTTCCAATCTCCGCCTTACTTCTGTCACTGAAGTCTTACGTAACATTTCTCTAGATAGTTCATCGCAAGCATTTGTGAAGTTTATAATCGTGATTGATAACTAAAGCTGATATTATATGGCAAATGCATATTTTGTATAATTGATGAGCCGGCGAAACTGTTTGCATATGTATACTAATTATATGAAAACAAATCGTTTAAGCCAAGTTTCAGTTTGCATATTTTGCATATTTATACGTTTTTAAGCATACATTCTGGATTTTGAATATTTGGTTATATTTAGCAATAATTTGTAATGTATGAACTTTTTGAGATCTACTATTTCATTACATTTATTAATAAAATTATTGTGTGCGACTGAGATATACAGTGACCGCCAAAAAGTCGGTCTAAAAACCTATTTAGCCCCTATCATATATACCGAGTGATTTTTACTTATTTAGAAGAGTTTTTCGAAATTGTCAATATCCAAAAAGTGTTATTTTTCGGAAATTAAGTAAAATTTTAATGAGAGTTTTTTAGAGTGTGTTACTTTTACCCAACTGAACAATTTCAAGGTCTGAAAACACCTATTTTTTAACTTTAGCTAAAAATTAATATTTCAGTTTTTTAAATATTTTTCAAAATTTCACATACCAAGACTTAATATTAAAATTCAATTTTTTTTATATGAAAACTTTAAAGATTTATAATTGGAAAAAATAATATAAAATGTTGATTACTTCTTTAGATTTTTTATTATTTACCGAAAGGTAGTATGTTTGCATAATTTTTACGTTTTTTATGCAAGGCGCTTTTTATGAGAGATATTTTTCAATTCTAATTAATTTCTATGTAAATGGCTTCTGAAAATCTAATCTAGCCCTGTTAATCAATTACTGTTACAAAAATTCTGTAAATCCTCTTTTACAGTTGTCTAAATGGAGATTTTTCTTTATCCAATTTACATGTTCTAAAAAATCTCCTTATTTAGACAACTGTAAACGAACATTTACAGAATTTTTGTAACAGTAATTCATTAACAGGGCTAGATTAGAGTTTTTAGAAGCCATTTAAGTAGATATTAATTATCATTGAAAAATATTTCTCTTAAAAAGCACCTTGTATCAAAAACGTAAAAATTATGCGAACATGTTATTTTTCGGTAAATAATAAAAAATCTAAAGAAGTAATTAACATTTTATATTATTTTTTCCAATTATAAATCTTTAAAGTTTTCACATAAAAATATGCATTTTAATATTAAGTCTCGGTATGTGAAATTTTTAAAAATATTAAAAAAAACTAAAATATTAATTTTTAGCTAAAGTTAAAAAAAATTAGGTGTTTTCTGGCCTTCAGATTGTTCAGTTAGCTAAAAGTAACCCACTCTAAAAAAATCTCCTATCGAAATAAGCAGAGGCAAGGGAAGTCCCTGTTAAAATCTTTGTCTATATAAACATAGACTGCCAGCAACCCCCACTTTTCCAATAGCAATGTATATGGAATCAGCCAAAATATGTAGAATCGATTTCAAGAGGCGAACTTCGAGTGTTGGTTGAATAATAGTCTGGCGGGGTTAGGGGAAACCTTATTTTTATGTTGGCTTACAACGTGAAGTTGGCGTTGGCAGTCCATGTTTATATAGTCAAACGTTAAAATGAATGACGTCTTTGAATAAAAATTAAAGAAATAAATATACTCATACAAAATAATTAAAATGTTTACATTATTTAGAAAACTTCTAATTATTTTCAAAAAATTAGAGCATATTATGTGCATATATTGCTATGGATGCATATACTCAACAAAATTTATGCATATATACAAGGTGTTAATTAAGTACGTAGACAAACTTTAAGGGGTGATTCCTTGATCAATTTTAAGATAAAAAGTTCATATAAACATGGAGCCTACACGGCTTCGTTTTTAAGATATAGGGTGTTGAAGTTTAAACAAAAAAAGGTTTTTTTCCAAAAATCTGGAAAACGCCTGGAGGTATTCTAATGGAACTTGGTGTAGGTTAGTATTTCATAAAGTGGCATTGTTTGGTCAAAATAAATTTAATTTATTTCCACCAGTGGTGTTCATCGGGGCTACCTCAGTTACCTTATTTTAGAAAAATCTGGTCACCACTGGTTTTTAGTCAATACGACAAGTTTTTTAGCTTCATCCATTGAAACTATATAAAAGATGTATCTTTTATTTTTTTTGCTAAAATAAACCTTTTTCGAGAAAAACTGAAAAATCTGTAACAGCAATTTCGTTCATTGGACTTTAATGGGATCTAAACGGCTTCGTTTTTCAAAATAAAGCTTAAAGAAGTTTATAAAATATTATTTAATAGCAAACAATCTTATAATAGCTACAAAACTTTTGGCTAAAAAACAGTGGCGTACCACATTTTTCTGCCTCGATGCACGCCACTGGTGGAAATAAATTAAATTTATTTTGACCGAACAATGCCCCTTTAAGAAATACCAACCTGCACCAAGTTTCATTAGAATACCTCCAGCTGTTTTCGAAATTTTTGAAAAAAAAACATTTTTGTTGAAACTTCAACACTCTGTATTTTGAAAACGAAGCCGTTTAGGACCCATGTTTGTATGAACTTTTTATCTTAGAATTGATCAAGGAATCACATATTTTCGTACATTTGAGTGCATATAATTATCAGCTTTAGTGATAACCATTTTCTTTAAAAACAATTCGTACCGAACTATATTTTAAATTCAACTAATGACAGGCTTGCCGAATCGAGTTCCTTGGATGGTCTTCAAAATATTGCAAAACACTGGCAACAGTAGTCAGAATTGACCGTTATAGCAATTTTTGTTTTCTTTCGAGAAGAAAATGCCTCGTTATTTGCAGAGCCGGATTAAGGGGGGGGGGGGGCTAAGTGGACTGCAGCCCCGTGCCACCGAATTTCGGAGGCCTCGAAAAGATTCGAAGGTTATAATGTAGTGCGGTTTCTAATCATTTAGATCCCTTTGTACCCATTGCATAAATGAAATGGGAATGGGGCCTCTAAAAAAATGTAGCCCTGGTTATTTGCACGTAAATTGCGTTCCAATCTTACAAATATTTTTAAGCTTGGTATAACACGTTCGGGGTATCTCTGGGCGTATAACTGAACTGCTCTTCTAGAGTTCTTTTGAGATTCCCCATAAACTAATAACATGTCGACTTTTTGATATTTTTTTTACAAATTTGCTTATAATTTTTTAACGGATGAAGATAGCAAATATTTTTCATCCCAAAATGTGTTAAAAATTAGCTCTTTTTAATATGTCAAAATATAGGTATGTTTACGGGAAAAACAAATTCGATAACATCATTACCTCAGTTTCCAAATATGGAAACATATGCAATTATGGTTTAAAATGGACCTTACTCAATCCCATTTAAGAACCTCTTTTCAGATTTTTTCTATCGTTTTTCCTTGTCTTATAATAGAGCTGAGATATCCAGTTTCGCTCACCCTGTATATCAGCTTGTATTTCGACATAATGATTCCACCACACAACAGGGCCGTAATTTAACAAACGTGATTAGTATAGGAAAAAAGGTAGTACTTAGCTATATTCGTAAATGTAAAACAAGTGTTCGACTAAGTATGGTACCAGGGGCTGCTATTTAAAATTATAAGCACCTACATTACCATGCAATATTACAAAATATGTAAACCATATAATTAAGCGATTGCTACATTTAGAGTGAAATTAATGTAACGAAATTGTTTCAGACTCTTATACCATTCAATTAGAAGTAGTACCCTGGAACAGCATCCTAGACAGGATTGCTAACTTTTTCGAAATGGCCGGTAGTCTCAGGTTTAAAAATATAGTATGATCAAACATTATGTCCATCTGGCATGGCTGTGGAATAGCGCAACTACGCTTATTTGTAAATGTCAAACATGACATTTGATTTTTAAGTGACTTATAGTAGCATTCATAACTTAGGAACTATTCCATAGTCGTGCTAGACAATAGTATATTATGTTATTAGGAGCAAAAGTTATATTTTATGTGGCGAGGCTGGACGGGTTATCTGCCGAGCTTGCGAGGCAGATAAGTACAGCCGAGCCACATAAAGATACTTTTGCTCCGAATAACATATAGTATTTTTTCTTCAAACGTTTTTATAACAAATTATTTACAACTTTGTGAACAAAATTCGAAGAAAATTACTTGATCTCGTCAGCGGCAGATAATATTATCTGCCGCTGACGAGCGGCAGATAAAGTTGTCAGCGGCAGATAATAACTTTATCTGCCGCTGACGAGCGGCAGATAAAGTCGTCAGCGGCAGATAATGACTTTATTTGCCGCTCGTCAGCGGCAGATAATATTATCTGCCGCTTGGCAATAAAGTGACAGTTTAGCATCATCAATCCAGCAGTATAATGCCATATTTTACTGCCGTTTGAAGAAAAAAATAATTTTTGATCATACTATAGTTAGAAATCCTAGTCCTCAAGTTTTTTCTGTATGTGTTGTACTACTAGTAGATATACGACTGATATTTCCCAAAGTTAGTATCAGTATTTCGAAAATTATTGAAACAAATGAAAATTTAATGTTCTAATAATGTCAAGATAGTTTTGTTCTAAGCAACATAGTAATTTATATATATCCCTTGGCTTGTTGCACGATTGATGCCCATTTTTTCTTATCTCTGGCTTTCACTTCCCACTCTCGGATATTTAGGTAATTCAGATCCTCTTGCACCTCATTTCTCCATTGCGTTCTGGATCTTCCACGTCTTCGTCTTCCACCCATCTCTGCAGCCCATATTTTTTTTGTTGTCCTCGCTCATTCTTGTTAGGTGGCCCAACCATCTAAGCCTTTGTGCTTTAGCAACTCCCACAATATCTGCGTCATCATAAAGTTCCCTGATTTGCCTGTTCGTTCTCCTCTCCCATCCCCCCTCTACACTTTTTCCGCCATAGATCTTTCTCAACATTTTCCTTTCCCACACACTCAACCTTACGTGTTCCTGTTTTCTTAGCGTCCACACTTCACTCGCGTATGTAACAACTGGCCTTATAATTGATTTGTACACTTGGAGTTTCACTGATCTGAAAAACATATGACCCGAAATTATGCTCTTTATTGCATGCGCACTTTTTGTTCCTGCTGTTATTCTTGCTTCCATCTCTTCACTGCTACCGGGTTTCCTTGCCAGTATTGTTCCCAGATATGTAAACGTTTCCATTTCTGAAAAACTGTATTCCCTGTTGTTGCATATTTTTATCTTCAAGGTACTGTTGTTATCGAAGGGCCTGTCATTCCATACCATATATTTAGTTTTAGTTTCATTAACCTCAAGTCCCATGTCTTGTGCCGCAATTACTATTCTTCAATTCTTCTTTTGTTCTCGCTAAAACTGTTAGATCATCCGCAAAGGCAAGGCATTGATGTCGATTGCAATACAGGATTCCTCGGGCGCTTATGCCACTTGTTCTTATAATATTTTTGAGAGCTACGTTGAACAACAACGCTGAGAGAGGGCCTCCTGCCTTAATCCGTTCTTCACTTTAAATTTTCTTGACACTTCTCCATTCACTCTTACCCTGTTTGTTGTATCTTGCAAAGTCATTTTTATCAGCCTGATCAACTTGCTAGGTATCCCAAGCTCATTCAGTGCAAGGTAGAGCTGCTCTCTTAAGATGCTATCATATGCGTGTTTAAAGTCGATAAATAATATGTGTGTCTGAAGTTTATGCTGGTAACTTTTGTCCCGTATTTATTTAAGTACAAATATTTGGTCCACTACCGATCTTCCCTTTCTGAACCCGCATCGATACTCTCCCAGTACATTCTCGACATATTCTGACATCTTATTTTTTATGCAAGTGGCTAGAATTTTATATGCAACATTCAGCAGTGCGATTCCCCTATAGTTTTCGCAGGTTTGTTTGTCTCCCTTCTTGTATAACGGACATATTATTGCTTCATCCCATGCTTTAGGCATTTCCTCTTTGTTCAATATTTCCTGGATTAGCTCGCATAACAATTTCTGTAGTTTAGTACCTCCATATTTAATCATTTCGACTTGTACTTCGGCGGCACCCGGACTTCTATCGTTCTTTAGCTGTTTTATTGTTTTTGTTATTTCATTGTCGTCAGGAGCTTCCTCATTGCTATTGTTACCTTGTATCACTGGTCTTTCCTCCGTCAACCTATCCTTGTTCGATTGGTTATTGAGCAATTACCCCAATTACCAATCTCTGCTATGGTTATTAAAGCACCTTGTTTGTTGTTAATTGCGTATGCTTTGTTTACTTCGGTATCAACTTTTATTTGATCCTTCAGAAACTGCCTCACTTCTTCTCTGTTTGAATTCTCGAATTTTGCTCCTTTGATTACTATATTATTCTTCTTTTTCTCTTTTTCCATCCTTTCCAGTCTTTCTTCTAGCTTATTAATTCTTCCGCTTAGCTGCTTTTTCTAGTTTAGCCATACTTCTTCTCTCCTTCTCATCTCTTCTCTTAACTCTTTATTTTCCTCTGTATTTTTCTTTATTTCTTCCGCTAACGCCATTATCATGTCTTTGATATCCTTTAGTTCTCCCATTTCTACTCTTACCTCTTCCCTTGTCACTGTTTCTGGTTTGATAATTTTCTTACTTTTGTTATCACTTCGTAATTCGATTTCTCCACTGCTATTCAAGTATCTATCCCTTTTTGTGCCGGTTGACATTAGGGTGTTTCCTGCACTTTCGTTTGCCCGCTGTACTGGTATTTAACTTTTTTAAAACTCACTGAGACGCAGTCCGAGCTCTTCTCCCGTGGCCATCGCTCCTTTCCCGCCCGAATTTTAAACGCCGCCGATCTAATGCGCCCGCTTCACTCGCGCTTGCACTTCCGGTACTCTCTGGCTTTTGTTTATTTTCTTGCTTCTTGGTTATTTCGCTGCTTTTGTGTTCCTCTTTTTATCCAATCCGATTCCCCACTACACTATTTCTTGAATTCCGTTTTTATTTCGTTTTAATCGCTTTTATACCACTTAAAATTACTTATCTCTTTCGCCGCGTGACGGAGTCGTACTTACGAGTTCGCGTCGCCGCCCCAAACCATAGCAATTTATAGGTAACCAAATAAAAAATGAAACTCACAGAATTTTTGTCTTCTTGGGTAAAACCGTACATTATTCACTCCACAGAAATAGTTAAGCCACTACCTACAAAAGCGAATGACATTTGAATAGAATAATCTCTGAAACTACTTTGTGGTGTGAATCTATAATTCATATTCTTTTTTGGGTATTTCGCCACTCTGCAAATTAAAATTATTAAATAACGTATTAAATAACGAACGTTTCGAGGGACAATCTGCCCTCGTTGTCAACGGATAACAATTAAAAAGGAACAAGAAAACTTTTTCATTGGAGATTGGTGGTTTTCAATCTCCGTGAAAAAGTTAAGTTTTCTTGTTCCTTTTTAATTGTTATCCATTGACAACGAGGGCAGATTGTCCCTCGAAACGTTCGTTATTTAATACGTTATTTAATAATTTTAATTTGCAGAGTGGCGAAATACCCAAAAAAGAATATGAATTGAATAGAATATTTCTATTGGTCACATTTCTAAAACTCATAAGCATGGATCAAGCTGCTCTTACTTCTTTAACTTGGCGCACTCTTATTAGTTTGCAGCGTATGAAACTGGTTGTGGGCACGCATAAATTTGTGGGGAGTGTTTTTAACTATTTGTGTTCAGCGAACGAGATTGGAAAAGTCTGTGCAATACATTTTCTGAGTATTATTTAGAATTATAATTTACAACTTTAACCCAATGTAAGCAATCTTTTATCTCTTACAGTTTTCAAAGTCGCAATGGTGAGCTTCAAAGTTGAATAACCACATTATGTATATTGCTGTGGTCTAGTAGCTTTTTGCGTTGACCGCTTGTTAATTTCAATATTAATGAATTACTTTTCCTAAAAAAGGATGGATTATTAGACGTCATTAATACACTGTTTTTGATTAATACACTCTTTTTCATTAATTAACTGTTTTTTAAAAAGGGATGGATTAATAGATCTATTAATACACTGTTTTTGATTAATATACTATTTTTCATTAATTAACTGTTTTTTTGATTTTGACGTTTTGATGATATTTTGCATAGAGGTTAGTTGTATTAATCAAATTTTTCGCCACAAAAAAAGATTTTATCTACGACCACTATTAAAAGTAGGCCTTTTAGCGCTAGCTTGTTTCACTAAAAGTGACGTTTTATAGTTTACCGTGCTTAAAGAAATCAGCTCTTTACTTTTAGCACATGTGCTAAAAGTGAAGCGAGGTTCAAAACTACAATTTCGAACTGCAAGTGAAGTTGTAAAGCTATTCTAGTTGCTTCTTGCGTTACAGGTAAAGCGTTTTTGAAATAATTAAAGCGTTATGTAATGAATACAGTCATATGTGGAGTATCAATAATTACATTTCATAACTCACCTTGACAGCACGGGCGTGGCAAACAATCGCCACCGCGGCGTAGGCTACTATTCATTATGACATAAATTAAAAGCGTCGCAGATGCGAACCTTTCTTAAATCGATATTTATGGATTAATAACGGTAAATTAAGGTCGTAGATAATAGCTATTTATGCAACAAGTGCTAAAAGTCGACGTTTATGCACGAGACATGAAAATTATGAAACGAAGCCGAAGGCTGAGTTTCATAACATGTCTCGTGCATAAACGACTTTTAGCACGCGTTGCATACAATATTTTATCTACGACCTTAATTTTACCTTTATAAATCCATAAATATCGATTTAACTAAGGTTTGCATCTGCGACACTTTTAATTTATGTCATAATAAGCAGTAGGCCACGCCGCGCGGGTGATTGTTTGCCACGTCAGTACTGTCAAGGTGAGTTACGAAATGTAATTATTGCTACTCCACATCTGACTGTATTCATTACATAACGCTTTAATTATTTCAAAACCACTTTACCTGTAATGCAAGAAGCAACTAGAATAACTTTACAACTTCACTTCCAATTCGAAATTGTAGTTTTATAACCTCACTTCACTTTTAGCCCATGTGTTAAAAGTAAACAGCTGATCTCCTTAACCACGGTAAACTATAAAACGCTACTTTTAGTGAAACAAGCTAGCGCTAAAAGGCCTACTTTTAGTAGTGGTCGTAGATAAAATATTGTATGCAACGCGTGCTAAAAGTCGTTTATGCGCGGGACATGTTATGAAACTCAGCCTTCGGCTTCGTTTCATAATTTTCATGTCTCGCGCATAAACGTCGACTTTTAGCACTTGTTGCATAAATAGCTATTGCGGTGAACGAAAAAATTTTGTAATCAACTCGTTTGCTGATGGGCGACTAATAATCTCAACTATTAAAGGCACTCACTCGTTATCGCTCGTTCGTGCTTTAAATAGTTTCGATTATTAATTTCCTTCATTAACACACTTGTTGGTTAAATAACTATTATCTTACAGTAGCGCCTATTAACATGCATTATACAACTGTTTTCAGTGACTAAAATGAAGTTTTATTCACAAGTGAGTTTTCATTATTTATACTACTGCACTGTCTAGCTATGTCAAATTCGTAATTTTCAGGTTAAGTTTTGAGTCAGTCTGTGTCAAATAACAAACAAAACCTAACCTATAAACCTCGAATTTGACATAGACTAACAGTACACTTCAGTACTGTCAAACATATATCACAAATCACAGGCGACTAACTATAAATTTATTTCGCGACATATTCTGACTGCGCAAACTATTAGGCACAAGAATTGCTACTGTAAGATAAAACGTCGTATATCACACACGAGCGAAATGCCATTATAAGCTCGTGAGAAATTGTATCGCTCGTGCTGGCGCACTCGCGATTCAAAATTCTCACTCGCAAATAATGATGCATTTCTCTCACTTCTAATATAATCTACTATTATTTTATTTTATTTAAAATAAATGTTGTTCTCAGGGTTTTATCAAAAATTGGGCTCTAAATCTTACCTTTTAATCCACAGTTTGAGCATGCTATTGTAATAAATTTTGTTATTAGACTGTTATATCTTTGGATTACTGTTGAATGTTATTAGGACATAAACAATGAAATCTATAATGCACAATATGAGACAATTGTGTTTATTAAAATTATATCTGCCTTTATCATATGTTTATAACCTTTGTTTATAAAACACTTTTAAAATAATTAATTGCATTCAAATGAATTTCGACTAATTATACTGTGTGTTTACAATGTTCAATTGAATTAAATTTTTATATTTGTAAGTAGCAGATAAATCTTTCTTGATTATTGATTTCCTTTTATATTGGTTTTGTTTCTAATTGTGGTATTATACACCTACTGAGTAATATTCTTTCTTCGAGCTCTATTATCGTCTGTGTTTTCCAATTTACTTGATCTCGGCAACAGCTATCCTTCTCGTGGTTGACAGCAATTTCTTTGTAATATAAGTTTATGCACTCACCTATTTTTTTTCCAATTTTGCACTTAATTCTTCTGTACATACTAGTATATTATTAATTAAAATTGACTATTTAATTCAGTTTTAACTTGAACTTGTGTTAATCTAATTCATAAATTTTTACACCCCATTTGTTCTTGTTATTTTCGCCAAAAACCTTGGTTATTCTCAACCGATAATACAGATATTTATATTTTTAATCGTTATGACTTTTCTAGTTGTCATTAATCATAATTTTTAGGTTAACAGTTCTTAATTGTGTGTGTCTCCAACTACATGACGACATTAACCCATTTATAAACCAAATATGTACGAATTAAACTTTTGTGTTACATTTTATGATAATAATTACTACTTTCAGATAAATCTTATCTCATTTAATTTACAATTGCAACTACAACTGGATTTACAAATGAACTGCAAATATTGTTGTAGGAAATAGAAATTCCAAGGATAAAACGAAGTCATCCCAATTAATATCCTTTTATGAATATCATTATTAAGCTGCTTTATTATTATTTAGCTATAAAATGCCAATATATAATAATAATAATATCAAATATAAATTTTAAGAAACATTTAACCCTCCGTCGGGCGCAGTCGGCCTGAGAGGCCAGCAAAACACTTATTTGAACGCCCCCTCCTTTTCTGGTCGGCTCACTGTCTCCCCTCTCCTAATAGTTTCCTGTCCTGAGTTACTAAGTAGAATTCCTCTACCCAGTTTACCGTGAACTTCGTCCGGACTGTATAGAACCTTTGTGGCTTGTGAGGCCGGCTACGCCCGATTACGTTATTATTGCGAAGGTTTTTTCGAAATATTTTTATTACAATTGTTTATTTTGCTTAAAATAATCCAGTTTTCGTGAAAGTTAGTCGATATCTAGATAAATACGAAGGTAAGGTGAAAAATTCTGGGCCTGACAATGAAAGGCTGCGATTTTCAGTTAAAAAATGATTTTATTTTTCTACATAATCTCCCTTGACTTCAATACACTTGGTCCAGCGTTTCTCCAACATCAGTATTCCTTCTCGGAAGTGAGAGTCTGGAAGGCTGTGAAAATATTCATCTATGGCTCTCTTAACTTCTTCATTGGACGCGAAGCACTTCCCAGAAACACATTTCTTCAAGTTTGGGAACAGATGGAAGTCCGAGGGTGCCAAAGCAGGAGAATAGGGGGGATGGCCGAGCAAATCGTACCTCAAATCCCGCAGTTCTCCCATCGCCAACGCACTCGTGTGTGTGTTGTCCTGGTGAAAGATGATTTTTTTTTCTTCAAGCCAGGCCTCTTCTCCCGGATTTTGGCATCCAACTGGTCAAGAAGGTTGGAGTAATATTCGCCTGTAATTGTTCTGCCTTTTGCAAGGTAATCAATTAACAGGATTCCTTTCGCATCCCAAAACACGCTGGTCATGACCTTTCCAGCAGATGCGATCGACTTCGCATTCTTTGGCGCTGAACCATCGGCTTACACCCACTGCTTCGACTGCTGCTTCATTTCTGGGGTGTAGTGATGAACCCATGTCTCATCCATGGTGACAAATCGCAGCACAAAATCGGTCGGATGCCTATTGAATCGGTCCAAACATTGCTGTGAAACTCGTTTGCTCATTTGCTTTTGATCGGCATTCAGCAAATGCGGCACCCATCTCGCGCAGAGCTTTCTCATCCCTAATTCTTTGTGCAAGATGTTTCGCATCCTTTCTTTCGATATCCCCACAGCCTCAGCTATCTCACTGACCTTCACTCGCCTATCGTCCAACACGATATCATGGCCGTCCTTGACGTGGGTCACCTTCGAGAGACGTGCGACCATGTTTAAATTCAGCTGCCCACTTTTTAACGGTTGACATGGAAGGAGCAGAGTTCCCGTAAACTTTTGTCAACTTCGGATGAATTTCGTTAGGGGTTAATACATCCAAAACGAAGAATTTTATGACCACACGATATTCAAATTTATCCATTTTAACGAAAAACAATCAAGACGTCTACGGCAAAAATTCGTGTAAACAAACTACTTGAGAGAACAAGTTGAAACTGGTCATACGAACTAATAACACTTGCACGCAGGCAGGAAAAATAAATTTTTGTAGAGATCCTGTATATAGTTTACTAAGAGTTGGGCAAACAGCCTAATTTCACATACATTTTTTATCCGAATTAGATATTTGACATACGTCGAACAAAGAGGTTATGGGAACCAACCTTGCTAACTTGCCTTTGGGAGAAATTTCAGAGTATTAATCATTCTTGGGATCTCTAGAACCGACTCTTAGGAATTCGGCCAATTTAGTTAAGATTTACATTTGCATGTGTGAATCTATCGGTCGTAACATGTTACAAAATATGTAAAAAAGGCACTTTTATCAAACATGCCTTGCAAAAAGTGATCCAAACCAATCAAAATGTATCCCCTTGTTTGCCCAACTCTTAGTAAACTATATACAGGATCTCTAAATTTTTGTAGATTGGAACGCCATCTTATCTCAAGGCCGAGAACTATCCTATACTGGGCTTACAGGCCGAGTGCGCCTGATAGCGTACCTCGAAAACTAATTTCAGTTTTACTCTATTTGGTTCCAGATTTTCTGCTGAAATGGCCAGAAAAGTGTATAGTTTCTCCAACCCCAATGATGTTGAGGAATTAAGACGCCTTCTTGAGGATGATGCTGCTGATGATCCGGCTTTGAATGAGGATTTGGGCAAAGAAAGTGACATTGCTTCTCACGATGAGCTAGAAGAACGGGAAGAGGACTCACAAACTGAGCAGAGAGATGATGGAACATTCGAGGAGGAGGAAGACGGATGATTTTTTTCTCGGAAAAGATAAAAAGACAAAGTGGACCAAGAAGCCCAGTCCAGCGGATTTTCGTCATACACAAAGGCATAACATTATTACACATCTTCCAGGTGTAAAAGGCGGTGCTAAAAACGCAAAAATCATCCTGCAATGTTGGGAATGTTTATTTGACCCAGAAATTCTGGTATTGATTGTGAAATACGCAAACCAATACTTCGAATCCGTCAAAGCAAAATTCACCAGAGAAAGGGATGCAAAAGAAACTGACGAGATTGAAATCAAGGCGTTCGTAGGATTATTGTATCTGGCTGGTGCTTATAGAGCGAACCGTCAGAGTTTGGAAGAGCTATGGGGAACAGAAGGAGATGGAATTGAGAAATTTGGACCGGTAATGAATATAAAACGATTCAAGTTCCTCATACGATGTATTCGTTTTCACGATCTCACAAGCCGAGCACAGCGGAAGGAATATGATTGACTTTGTCCAATCCGTGAAGTGTTCCAGAGTTTTGTTCAGAACTGACAAACAAACTACATCTCTGGGGAAAATATCACAATTGATGAGATGTCGCCAGGATTCCGCGGGAAGTGTGCGTTCAGACAATATATACCCTCGAAACCTTCCAAATATGGTATAAAGTTATTTGCACTAGTTGATGCCCGAATGGTATACACCTTGTTAAGACTCCCGATTTTCGTTAAAAACATATCTATATTTTCCCATTCTACTCCCGTGTACCGCAGCAGACTTTAAGCCTTTGGGCACATTCCCTTATTCGTCTGACTGCATGATGTACTCGCAGGCCAGGTGCCGACATCTGCCGCATAAATTGCACTAAATAAGGCATTTGCTTCAACACAGAATCGAACGCTGTAACGCATTATCATAGTACAGAAATCCCGCTAAGTGACTTAACAAATCGCTTGCAGATGGAGTTTGCGTTTAGTCTTTAATTAGAGATCCTGTATATAGTTTACTAGTAACCTATATACAGGGACTCTATCTTTAATTCAAAATGCGAGACCGTTGGTATCAGATTTCGGCGCCTGTCAGGCTAGCGTTATGCACGGGGAAGCCCCGCGCTTTGTTGCACGTTACATTTTGCGTGATGCAATTCAGCACCTCAAACAATAGATGCTTCATGCACCTGAGTGAGATGCTCAACGATGGAAAGTTTTACGCATGATGCAATCTTCGAAATAACGCTGCGTCAGGACTTCAGGAGCGTCTCTTGAGAGAGTCCGAACTACGCTGTCAAACCGCACGGTTGTGCAAGAAACGCTAAGAACAAAGAACAACCCCTTTTGTTCTTAGAGGCGCGTTGTACCCTCGGGTTTGTGTGCAATTTTAAGTGCTTTCCGTTCCCTAAAGTTTCAAGTACCGGCGCTTACATTTTCAGGTTATATTAGCGGATCTTCAACGGGAACGGGCTCAAAGCATAAATATACAGGGTAGGCCGTTGCCATTTTGTCGTCCAGCCCATCTCTGCTTCTTCAACGAAGGATTTCGCTGCCACAAGTTCCCGAGCCAGCTGGTCGGCCGCCCCTATCAACCCCCGTAGTGCTTGTGGAAGTACCACAACCCCCTTATCGTTCGAAAGCATCGCCAAGAACGACGTAGAACACCCCAAGTCGAGATCTCCCGGCACCGCTGCATCAACAATAAAGTTTATTGGAGCCTTATCGATGAATTAAGGTATTGTAACAGTAGTTATATACAGTGCGTTGCGCATATTTCAGTGGCGTGCGAAGTTTTGGAACTCTCAACCTATCGTGCATGTTATTTGCGGGCCATGTGCTAATCGCACGAGCCATTACTTATTTCGAAATATAAGCCTTCAGCATAAGCTGGATGGGAGCCTGGCTCCCGGAATTGTTGTCGGCCATTGGGGCTAATTTAAGTAAGCTTATTCCGGGATCTAGGCGACCAGCATCTTTGCGGACATGCGCTCCCTTGGCATTTAGCCATTATTGTGTTGTAAGACCGTTACTAACCCAAGATATTTGGCACTTGCTACTCGATCAAATTGCCTTCGGGCCTGTATATATTTTGGTAATAGATTGCCCATTTTTAAGTTACGTATTGCTTTTTCCTTCAAAGAAATGTGTACTTGTTATAACTAACGAGAATTGAGGTTCTGGTTGCGTTGTGTATGTATTCCTTTGTACAGGGCTCAAGCAACTGGAGAAAAGACACCCGAAAGTAGGTGTAAACGCCAGTGCCATTGGAGCGCCTATTGGAGTACGACACGACGCTACTGCGATTGGTTTTCGGCTTTTGGCTAGTCATCAGTTAACGATAAAACATAACACCGTCAAAGGCCGTGGCGCCCTTCAATTAATCTTTATATCTTTGTCACCCAGCACCCCGTTCGTGGTATCTCGTCCTGAACTGTACCCTAGAGTGTGAACCCCCCTCCCGACCGAGTTTTCTAGCCGAGGCATTTGGGCTGGAGGGTGCATGCCGGGGCGAGCGCTAGCGGGGACAATCGTTAGGGGTCGTAATGAGCAATTAATCCTGTAACAACCTACAATATAGAAATATACCTAGGGAAACAGCCTGAAGAGCAATTTTCAATTAGTAACAAGCCCAGTGAAGTGGTAAAACGAATGGCCTCGCCTCTTTTCGGTACAGGGCGCAACATAACCGCAGACAATTGGGTCACAGACATCGATCTGGTGAATAAGCCGAAAGAGAAGAAGCTGTCATATGTTGGAACGATAAGGAAAAATAAAAGAGAGTTACCACCGGATTTTGTAAATATAAGAGGACGGGCTCAGTACAGCAGCAAGTTCGGCTTCAACAATGGTCACATTCTGGTTTCCTATGTAACAAAGAAAGGAACAAATGTTATTCTCATTTCATCACTCCTTGAAACCGATGCGATTGATGAATCTACAGGTGAAATGAAAAAGCCAGAAGTTATTACATTTTACAATTCCACCAAAGGGGCAGTAGATACAGTTGATCAAATGTCCTCAACTTTCAGTGTGAGCCGAAACACGAGACGTTGGCCAATGGTAATTTTTTTCGCATGTTTGAACGTGGCTGGCATAAATGCTCAAGTTATTTCAATGGGAAATTGCTTAGAACAGCTTAAGAGAAGAATTTTCCTGAAATCCTTGGTCCACCAACTTATGACCGGACCACTAGCACGGCGAAACCTAAAAACAAGTGGAATGCCGAGTCAATTACAACTCCGCTTGAAAAGATCTTACCACAGGAAGAACGTTAGAAATCCCCCCTCCCCAACCTCCCAGAAGACGCAAGTGTGGTATGTGCATGTCTGATAACAATTTCAGAAGAATGACAAATTATGAGTGTAGAAATTGTCAAGAGCCGATCTGCCTCAGCCATGTAAATGCCCTGTGTCAGAGCTGTTATTCGGCTGCTGATTTGAAGAACTCGCAGTCCGTTTCCGCCTACGACAGTGACGATGAATGATGGATAAACATTATAAAAGACAATAAGTTAATTTTTCGATAATTTTTTAATTTTTAAATCAATTGATGATGATGATGATTCCCATTATTCCCCGGGGGGACATAGGGTGGTTAGAAATTCTTTCCACTGCTGCCTGTCGTCTGCGATGGGTTTTAGCTGTGCGAACGATTTTCTGCTTTCTTCTGCAACAGTCCTCTTCCAGGTCGTTTGTGGTCGTCCTGTCTTCCTTTTGCCTTGCGGATTCCATTGCAGTACTGCTCGGCATGGTTCTTCGCGTGTTTTCCTTAATGTATGTCGAAGCCAGTCATATTTTCTCTTTTTTATTTCATTATTGATATATTCTTGTCCCGTTCTTGTCCATAACTCTACGTTAGAAATTATTTCTGGCCACCAGATCCGTAGAATGTGTCTTAGGCACCTATTTACGAATGACTGCAACTTACTTTTGATTGTGTTAGTTACGCACTATGTTTCTGAACCATAGAGTAGCACTGATTTGACCGTCGCATTAAAGATTTTTAGTTTTGTTGACTCACTGATATTGCCTGCCCGCCATACACCTCCCATGGTCGAAAAAGCTGCCCTTGCTTTGTTTATTCTGTGTTGCACATCTGTTAGATACCCTCCTTCACACGACACTATGCTGCCCAAATACACAAATTGACGCACCACTTTCGTTTTCTCTTTGTTAATTTTTAGTCCCGCTTTTCGCGATTCTTCCTGAAGACTGTTTAGTTTTGCTTGCATATGTTGTGTTGTTTTCGATATTAAGCACACGTCGTCAGCATATTCCAGGTCCTCCAATGTTTCTGTTAGGCTCCAGTTGATGCCCCGCTTTTTATCTTTCAGTGTGTTTATCATGACATTATCCATGACAATTAAGAACAATAGGGGTGACAAAATGCAGCCCTGCCTCACTCCATTCACTGCTTCAAACGGTGTCGATAGCTTTCCTTTATGTAGCACCCGACATTTATATCCCTCGTATCCTGCTCTAATTAGTTTTATAATCTTAGTTGGAAGTCCTCTATTTTTTAGCACTGCCCATATGTATTCCCTGCCCATATGTATTCCCTGTTAATCGAGTCGAACGCCCGCTCATAATCGATGAACAGTAGTTGTAGTGGGGCCTGGTATTCAAGTGATTGGTCTATTAAAATCCTAATTGTATTGATGTTGTCTGTACAAGAGTGCCCAGTTCTAAATCCGCTTTGCTCTTTTCTTAGTCCTATGTCAAGGGTTCGTTCTATTCTATTTAAAATTACTCTGTAAAATATCTTACTCGGCACACTTAAAAGACTGATTCCCCTCCAATTTTTACACTTCTGGAGATCACCTTTTTTGGACACCTTGACCACAATGCCCTCTTTCCAATCTTGGGGAAGTGTTTCTTCTACCCATATCTTTCTCATTAGGGGGTATAATATATCGGTAGTAAGTGATACGTCAATCTTCAATAGGTCGGCTGTTAACTGGTCACTTCCCGGAGACTTTCCGCGTTTCATCTGTTGGATCGCTTTCACTAGCTTTTCTTTGGTTGGTGGAGCTGTACTAATTTCTAATTCAGGACCTATAGTTTCTTCTGGCAGCTGTATACCGTCATTCTTCATGTTCATCACTTCTTGGAAATGTTCTCTCCATCTTTGTAGCTGTTGTTCTACTGTACTTAGTAATTCTTCATGTTTGTCCCTTATAAATAGGTACATGTATTGCTCTTTTTGTTTTACCTGCTAGTTTCCTTATTATGTTATATAGTTCCTTACTGTTTCCTTCGCGGGCTGCTATCTGTGCTTTCTCTGCCAATTCTTCCAAGTATGCTTGTCTATCTCTTTTGATGCTTCTTTTTACTTCCTTGCTTTGCCTGGTATACGCCAATTGTGCTTGTATTTTGGTTTCTTCATCGTTAGCTTGAAGTTTGTGCTCTTTACATTTTCTTCTTTTCCTATCTTTTCCCAGGTGTCATGGCTGATCCATTCTGCACGGCTTTGTCTTTCGATACCGAAGATTTCATTACCTGCCTCATTGAATGCACTTTTACATTTCTGCCATCTTTCCTCTATTGTCATAGTTTGATTCGTTTCTCCTACTTTTCGTCTCACTCTTTCTATAAATGTGTTCCTCGTTTCCGGGTTTTTTGCCTTGTCTATGTCATACGTTCTGTTTTTAATATTTACGTAATTTTCTTTATGTTTTATGAATTCGAAGCGTATCTTTTCCAACAGCAGGTGGTGATCTGTATCTGCATCAGCTCCTCTTTTATTCCGTACATCTGAGAGAGCACATCTCCACTTACTACTTATGCAGATGTGATCTATCTGGTTCTCTGATCTTTGGTCAGGAGACACCAGGTTACTTTGTGGCACTTTTTGTATTTAAATAAGGTTCCGCAAATTTTGAGCTCATGGTTTCCACATAACTCTATCAGTAGCTCACCATTTTCGCTATGTGTGCCTATTCCATGTTTCCCCATGATATGTTCCAGGTCTTCGTTTTCGCTGCCCACTTGGGCATGAAATCTCCCATCAGTATTATCACATCGTTTTTGCTAATTTTTGTAATTGATTTGTCGAGTAGACTGTAGAACTTTTCTTTGTCTTCCATTTCAGCCACATCTGTTGGTGCGTAACACTGCACTACTGTAACTCTTTGGTTCTGCGTTTTTAACCTGGCCGTTATTATTCTCTCTGATATCGGTTGCCATTCTATTAGTGCATTTTTAAATTTTGCATTTAGAATTATTCCCACTCCATGTGCATGTATATCATCTTCTCCCTTTAACCCTGAATACAGAAAGCAATAGTTGTCTATTGTTATCATCTCGCCACTTCCCTTCCATTTCGTTTCACTCACTCCTAATATATTAATATGATATCTTTCCATTTCTTTTATAACTTGCGGCAGTTTTACCCCTGGTTTAAAGTTCTCACATTCCATTGCCCAATTTTTGTACATCTCCTAATTTTCCCTATGTTTTTAGTAGTATTTGCCGTATTCGTTTCCATGATTCTCGCGGTTGTCTTTGTGTATCCATCCTCATTCTATTTTCTACATTTTTGTAATTATATATTCACTTTTCTTACCAACTTGTCGGCGGTAAGGTCCCAAATCCATTCTTCTCCGTTTATGATTATTTTTTGGTGGCCTACTTTAGTTTCCTTTCCTTTCAATTTTTCTTGCTTTGCTATGCTTCTAATCTTTGCTTGTATGTTAGCCTCTTCTGCTGTTAGATAATCGTCTATGAAGATGTTTGACCTTTTAGCTTATATTTGCTCTTCATAATTTCGATTTTTTGTTCCCTATCTTATAATTTTGCTATTACAAACGTTTTGTTGTTTCTAGTTTTGATTTGCCTTGCTGATTTGACTTTATTGTGTTGTTTAGCTCGGTGCTTAAAAGCTTATCTACTTCCTCCTTTTCATTTCCGGTGCACACGCGATTCCTGTTATTTTAATATTGTTTCTTCTCTCTCTTTTTTCAGCCGATTCTAACCTTTGCTCTAACGCGTTTACTCGTCCGGCTAGCTTTCTATTTTTCTCCTTTAGTTCCGAGATTTCTTTTCTATTCTCTTTTGTTCATCCCTTATTTCGCTTACAGTTTTCATTAACTCTGCCAATATTCCTTCAGTTCTTCCATGTCTGGGCCTTTTTTATTTCCCTTAATTGGGGATCTGGTTGTTTTCTTATCTTTTTAAATATTTCATCAGCTTCTAAACTTTCAACTGGTCCGTCTTTCCTTTTTTTCCTTTACTTTCTTCCGTCGTCGAGCTGTCGCTATCGTATCTGGATGTCCGATTGCCAAACATTTTTCATGCGATACGGGTGAGCGCGCGATAGCTTCGGCCTCGGCCTGCCCAGCAGGATCCGCGCTCGGTCAATTTACGGTTTGCACGAGATTCACGCTAGGATTTTACTATCTCTGCTGTAGCTACACTGGTTTGACAAGTATTAGCACTCACTCACTTCAATTTCATATATTTTTTTCCTTGGATCCAAGTATAGAGTACTCTACCGATATTCTACATTAAAATTGATAAGGGTGGAGATAAAGTGGGTGGCCTCTCAGCCGGGTGCACCCGATTTTCTTTCAGTAAGAGGTGCGCCCGACGGAAGGTTAAGTAGATACTTAATAGAAAGATGATATTTGAACATTGACCAACCAGATTTTCTTTCATTGATAATAGACATTTTACTAATCTTCACATTTAAAATGAATAATTATGAAATTCTGAAGAACCTGATTTTGTGTTTCATAATCACAGTTAGTATCGTGCTGTCTAATTATCTGTTTGATCTATGAAACAATAAAATAAAAATGATATGACATGTAGTTGTGGAAAATAATTTGTGATTTAGTTTTAAGACACTTAGATTAACTAACAAACAACTTCCGGATTGGACCGTGTCATGATTGAGATCGAACAACTCAACGTTCATCAGGAGGAAAAAGCAAAAGAGCACGGTAACTCAACGTGTTAACCACGCCAGAGGCGAAACTCTTTGCAAGGGAAGGGACAGAAGAGCACGGTAACTCAATGTGTGAACCACGTCAGAGGCGAAACTCGACTGACTATCGGAAGAAGAAAGGCGAGAATGCTGTATACATTGGTGAAACAGGTCGTTCCGTAAAAACTCGCATCTCTGAGCACCATCGCTGTGTCAAGTCGGGTCTCGTTTCATCATCGGCCATCGCCGAACACCAACGCGATACTGGTCATAAGATCCTTTTTGATGAAACTTCCATCATCTGCAAATCCCCATTCTTCTTTAGCAGAAAGATTCGCGAAGCCATTGAGATTTGCAGACACCCTAATAATCTCAATCGGGACGAAGGCTTTCCCCTTCCTTCTATGTGGAAAGTGCTATTCCTAAGCCCCGCCCTCCGCCACTGAACCGCGACGGCATTTGCTGAATCGCGACGGCGCTTGCCTATAAATTCTGGCCTTTCTTCTTCCGATAGTCATCATTCCGACCTGAGCAGCGAGAGAAGCAACACCAGCCAAGCGACCAACCAGAGCAGAGAAAGTTTTCGAACTCCAGCGGTCCGGGGAGTCCAGTTGGTTCTCCGGGCGCGCTCACACAAAAAAAGAATAGTCAACGTTTCGTTTCATCCCATTCCTTCGTGTGCCATCAGGACGTTAAGATGGCAGGGAAAAAGAAACGGACCCAGCCCGACACCGAATCCCAGGAAGCCAGGCTCCGAGCACACCGAGCTGTCACCCGCACCAGGGCCGCGGAAACCGCAGAGGACGCCGCTAAGGACGCCGCTGTCAACGCCGCCGACGCCGCCGAAGAGGCAGCAGCCGCAGCCGCCGCCACCGCCGCCACCTTGGCCGCCAAATCCGCTGTCGCCAACGCCGCTGAACTCGCATCACCGGAAACTCATAAAGATAAACCCCACGCAGCTAGAGCCGCCGCTATCTACGCCGACATCGATGCCGCCGACGCCGCCGAAGAGGCCGCAGCCGCAGCCGCCGCCACCGCCGCCAACTTAGCCGCCAACGCCACTGCCGCCAGAGCCGCTGCCCTCGCCGCCGGCACCGCAAACTCATAAAAAAAAACCGGTGAGAACAAACCAGTACCGTCCCTCTTATCACTTCCACCCCTCGAACCCCCCACATCCCCAACATCCTCCCGCGCCCGTCAATCCTCCGTATCATCTTCTACCTAATCCTCCGTATCATCTTCTACCTCCCAGCCCGATTCCTTCAGATATTCCATTAAAAACATCCCAGATAGTTACGCTACCCAAAAATCCTTCTACTCCCTCCTGATCTCCCACGGCTTCAAGGGCATCAAAACCCTTGTAGTCAACTACAACAAAACCGCCCTCCTTATCACCGAGCAACCCCTCAATGGAGTCACCCAGTCCAAACTCCGCACCGCCACCAACAGCAAAACTCTTGAAGTTTGTCCCTTATCCCGAAAGGCCTCCCCCACCCAACAAGCCAAAAAACCACCCACTTTCTCCATTGTCGCCCGAGACGTCGACCAGGACATCGCTCCTGAAGACGTCAAACTCCAGTGCCCCCAACTCCAAATTTTCAAGTGCTGGAGAATCACATCCAAAGCCACAAACCGCCCCACTCCCCTACTCCGTATCATCTCCACTGATAAAGCCACCATCGACGAGCTCCTCATCAATGGCCTCCAACTTTTCGGCCGCAAGCACCCTTGCGAGCCCTCCCACCCCCCCACCCCTATACCTCTCCAGTGCACCAAATGTTTTGCCTTCGGGCACTCCCTCTCCGAATGCAGGAGTAAACCTGTGTGCCCCACCTGCCCAAACACCCACCCCCCCGGAAAATGTCCCAGCGAAACCCCCAGCTGCCCCTTCTGTAAAGGAAACCACCCAGCTTGGTCCCATCAATGCCCTAAATTCCCAAAACCCCAAACCATTACCCCCGAAACCCCTGTTGTCCCGACCAAAATCATTGAACCCAGCCTCGATCCCGAAAACTCCGACATGGACGAAGACCAAACCCACGAACCCTTCCTATCAGTGAGACAATTCATCCGTTTCCTTACCAAAACCCTCTTCGACCTTTTCCCCCTGCAGAAGCAGAAGATCCAAACCACCCTCGAGCAATCCGCCCATGCCTGCCTAGCCCGTTTCCTCCGTATATCACATTCCGGTAACAAAGTCGTTTTTACCTTTAACTAAATCACCCCCCCCCCCCCAATTTTCCTTTACCCTGACCTCACTGGATCCTCATTGACACTCCCCTGTCAATGAGGAGAACCATTTTTCCTAACAGCCAATACTACACAAATTTTTCTATGATTACAGATGCCGCCCACCGAAGAAAAAACAACCCCAACATCAGGACCAGTAGAAGTACCACCAACCCACAAGAAGGAAGGAAGACCCCAGGGCTGAAGAGGCCAAAAGCCTAGAACGGCCCAACCCCACGGACTTATATTAATAATATTAAAATGTTTTGTAAATAATCACCTGTACATATTCTGTTTAATATACGTATTTTATCGTTTATCGTTATCGTTCTATCGCATCTGCTGCTTATATTCCGATCCTACTAGAACAATGTCCGGACGCGGTAAGGGAGGAAAGGTCAAGGGAAAGGCGAAGTCCCGCTCCAGCCGTGCCGGCCTCCAGTTCCCCGTCGGCAGAATACACAGGCTCCTCAGGAAGGGCAACTACGCGGAGCGCGTCGGCGCCGGGGCGCCCGTCTACCTGGCCGCCGTCATGGAGTACCTCGCCGCCGAAGTTCTCGAGTTGGCCGGCAACGCGGCCCGCGACAACAAGAAGACCCGCATCATCCCCCGCCATCTCCAGCTGGCGATAAGGAACGACGAGGAGCTGAACAAGCTGCTCTCCGGAGTCACGATCGCCCAGGGCGGCGTCCTGCCGAACATCCAGGCGGTTCTGGTGCCCAAGAAAACGGAAAAGAAGGCTTAAATTCGAAAAAACTATGAGCAAAAAACCGGCCCTTCTCAGGGCCACAAATTCTCTTTCAAAAAGAACGCATCTCACAGACGTTACTGCTATTTATTAGATTTAATTAATAGTGAAATAAGGCGATCCTGCCCGGGTTGCATTACAAGCAATCGTTTAGTAGTGATCGCAGGCTTTCGCACAAATTTTTTTCAATTCAACTTTCGACTCTCCTTTGTTTAATTATTAACGAATCGATCCGTTTAGTTTTACGACAACTTAACTATTAATAATTTGCAAGCTTCTAAAGCCTCAAGGCTGGCCGAACCAAACTCTTTCGTTATTGCCGCTCATTACATGACGTTTTTAGTTTTTAAACTAGTAAAGAGTAAATTGTCGCACGTCTGATAGATATATCTTTTTGTTGTGAAAATTTGTGGTTCTGAAAAGAACCGTTTTTTTTTTTTTAAATTCCTTCTGCGATGACGGGGCAGTTTCGTTTGCAGCTCGCTTAACCGCCGAAGCCGTACAGGGTGCGGCCTTGCCGCTTCAGGGCGTACACGACGTCCATGGCGGTGACGGTCTTCCTCTTGGCGTGCTCGGTGTAGGTGACGGCGTCCCTGATGACGTTCTCGAGGAACACCTTCAGAACGCCCCGGGTCTCCTCGTAGATGAGGCCGTAGATGCGCTTGACGCCGCCTCGTCGGGCCAGGCGACGGATCGCAGGCTTCGTGATGCCCTGGATGTTGTCGCGGAGCACCTTGCGGTGACGCTTGGCGCCCCCTTTGCCCAATCCTTTACCTCCCTTGCCGCGGCCGGTCATCTTTAGCTCGGATCTCGGATTCTCGGACTTCGAACGTTGAACTGGAAAGCGATGCGGGATGGCTTCGTTGCTGAGAATGCCTGTGAAAATTTCGGGCTGCGCTCCTCTCTTTTATCAACTCGACTCGCGCGAGAGGCGTGCCCGGGCGCTCCGGGCTGCCAATGGGCACGAAGCAGAGTCTATAAATGCAACTCTCAAACGATCGCGGCCGTTACATCTTCGTTCCAGCTCTGTCCGTGCAAGTCGCAAGAGAACTTTACCGTTTTACTCTATTCGCCATGGCCCGTACCAAGCAGACGGCTCGTAAATCTACCGGAGGCAAGGCCCCGCGCAAACAGCTCGCTACTAAGGCGGCGAGGAAGAGCGCTCCCGCGACCGGCGGCGTCAAGAAGCCCCATCGCTACAGGCCCGGTACCGTCGCCCTCCGCGAGATCAGGCGCTACCAGAAATCCACCGAGCTCCTCATTCGCAAGCTGCCCTTCCAGCGTCTGGTCCGCGAGATCGCCCAGGACTTCAAGACCGACCTGCGATTCCAGAGCTCCGCCGTCATGGCGCTCCAGGAGGCGAGCGAGGCGTACCTGGTCGGCCTCTTCGAGGACACCAATCTGTGCGCCATCCACGCCAAGAGGGTGACCATCATGCCCAAAGACATACAGCTGGCGAGACGCATCAGAGGCGAACGGGCCTAATTTAATCGCGCCTGCGATAAAACCCAAATTTAAAAAAAACGGTTCTTTTCAGAACCACAAAATTCTAAAGAAAAGAATGTCCAAGATGCGACTTGTTCCTTTTAATTTTTGCAATCTTTGCAACCTCAATTTAAATAGCTCTTTTGCGCCTTCTTGCTGTGCTATTGTTTCTTTGAATTTGAAATTCGAATTGCCTTTACTGTTAAAAGCGCGAGTTTCGTTTTAACTTGAGATAAAATATTTTGCGAGTGTGATTTATGCGGTGCTCGTGAAAAGCGGCAGGCTAACTTCGCGTCAGTTGAAAATGCGAAGTTGCACACCTAGTTACTTTTAATTTTAAAATCCATGTTACGCAAAACCTCCCTATTTAATATAATTAGCTCAATTGATTTATTACATTAACTTTTAACTTTAATTAAAACATCTCTCGATGCTCTAAACCTCATTCGTTAGCTGCATTGAATCGGTGTGATTACGTTGAAATTCAAAAATTGTGCCTCGCAGCTGCATTACAATATTATTAAGCAAATGATTTTTGCGGTGCTCGTTAACACCATCAGAACTCAACGTCTGTGGATAATTCTTTTTGTAAAAATATTTGTGGCCCTGAAAAGGGCCATTTTAATGCCGCGTCGCGGCGGCACGTCGTCGGGAGTAGAGGATCCTGGCTGCTGGAGGCCGGCCGGTGGTGGTGTGGACGGCGACGCATTACTTCTTTTTCGCTGCTGCCTTCTTGGGGGACGCCGCCTTGGCGGGGGCTTTCGCCTTCTTGGGTTTCGGAGCTTTAGGCTTCTTCGTGGGCACTTTGGTGGTCTTTTTCGCCTTCGAGGGGGACTTGGGCTTGGCGGCCTTCTTCTCGGCGGCGGCGGACGGGGAAGCGGCGGCTGCCTTCTTACCTTTAGGTTTCTTGTCGGCGGCCTTCTTCGGCTTGGCGGCTTTCTTGGCGGCCGTCGAGCCCTTAGGCCTTCCGGAGCCGGGCTTCCTGCCCGCAGCCTTCTTGGGCGTCGCGGCTGAGCCCTTCTTGTCCGACTGCTTGGCGGAACCGCCTCCGGCGGCGCCGCCGCTCAGCTTGAAAGAGCCCGAAGCGCCCTTACCTTTGGTTTGAACGAGAGCTCCGGACGCGACCGCCGATTTCAGGTACTTCTTGATGAACGGCGACAGCTTCTCGGCGTCCACCTTGTAGTTGGCGGCGACGTACTTCTTGATCGCCTGAAGTGAAGAGCCGCCTCTCTCCTTGAGGCTCTTGATCGCGTTGTTCACCATCTCGGAGGTGCGAGGGTGGTTGGGCTTCGCGCGGGCCCCTCCGGCCTTGGCGCCCTTCTTCGCGGATTTCTTCGACGAAGCGGGCGTGGAGGCGGCGGCCGCCGACGCCGCCGCAGGAGATGCCGTTGCCGAATCTGCCATCGCGCACACACTAAACTCGAACTGATAACTCACTTAACTTTTTAACAATTTCACTCGTTATTCGCGCAACCCGCGGCTGTAAACTGTAAGTAAAAGCAGCGAACTTTGCTTTCGGGAAGAACGAGACTGAATCGCGAGCGCGAGCAAGCTCACCGATACCCAACTGCGAGCGCTCGTACCGGCAATAGAAATCGCTAGAAATTTTCAATCCTCCTCGACGGCCTCGTACATGGCGCTTTCGTGTTCGCCGCCTTCGCGTTCCGACGGCGGCGACGCCCGCGTCTTTCGAGTTACGACGATCCACTTTCGCACTCGCCGAGGAGAAGCACCGGGCCGTCGGATCGTCGCGCAGGCGTTCTACGGAGTGGCCGCCGGGCCCGCCGAGCGCCTCGAACTTCCCGAGAATCTAGGTCTCGGCCGGCGCGTTCTCCTCTTTGGTGCGCCGCAGGACTCCCTTCCGTCGTCGGAGAGCGGCGTCCGGGGGTCTCCGGGAAGGCGGCCGGTACCGTCCGTCAGCGTCCCGAGCGGCATCGCCGTGGCTCTTTCGGTTCGGCGAAAAATCGCTCTCGAGCCTCGCTCCGTGCAGCTCGGCCGGGAGCGAGTCGAGCGGCTGCCCCGCTTCGAAGTTCGAAGGCGTCCCCGTCGAGCGACGGGAGTCCCGGCGCGCCACTTTCTGTTCGAGGAACCTCTCCCGGGCGCCTTGTTCATCGAGACCTTCCTCGGCGAGCCGGAGGACCGCGCGAAAATCGAAGCGGGCTAGCGCACCGCGACGCCGTCGGGCGCCTCGAGTTTTAGTTCGAAGACTGCCGCTTTCGTTCGTCCGAGCGCGTTTTATTAATAATTACATTATGATTATATTAATATCATTTTCATACCGAGCACCGACTTGCAAAAATTGTGAGCTTGCAGAATACGCGAAATTCGAGATCGGTCTGCTTGTTGATGTTATTATATGACATTTCAGACTCCCAGTCGACGAGTTAAATTTATGGGGCCGTTCCTATTAAAGATAACGCTCCGCTGAGTGTGTAAGATTTGCCGAAGCTGTGTCGGTATTAATTTATAACGGCCAAATTTTTTTGCTTCGAGACGCGGTTAATTATGCCTAATGAGGTATAAACAGAGAGCGAAATAAGATTTTCTAATATATCGTAATAGATTTATATTTAATTTTTAATGACGGGGCAGTCGATGACCTGTCGTTGCAGTAAATCCGCTGCAATCGTAATAGACGTACCATCCCGGATCTCGAAGGTCTCCGGCGATTATTTTAAAATAAAATTGTGTTCGGCTCGGACAATAAGTTATGACCAGATGGCAAGCGCGAGGCGCCTATTTTCCTTCGCTTTGTCAGTTTTAAAATCGCATTTCGACTTCGACTGACGCTCTCTCTTCAACACATTAAAGCTCCTCTTAAGCCCGGACAATGAGAAAAATTACAGACAACGGCCATACCACATTGAAAGCACCGGTTCTCGTCCGATCACCGAAGTTAAGCAATGTCGGGCGCGGTCAGTACTTGGATGGGTGACCGCTTGGGAACACCGCGTGCCGTTGTCACTTTTTTTGTGACCTCTTGCTTCTTCGATATTGATTTTTAAAACGGACGAGGACCTTTTCAAGCTAAAACTCACTTTTTAGGCTGATATTCTGTACGCGCACATAAATGTAAATAGTTTGCTAGATGCCGGAGTCGGCTCTCGTTTACTTTTAGTTCTGCATTATAATTTCAACCTTCTTTGTTGTTATGTTCGCACGACCATTGGTCACGTACTACATATTCTTAATGGCGTCGAATATCGAGTGATCAAGATAAATTTCATATCGAGTTGGCCGATGTTACATCACGTTTATGTCGAGCAAACTAGATCTGAAATTTATTTCATCGCCCCACTGCTCGCTATGGCCTTTGTTATTATGTGTATTAGTACTGTTTTGTTATTTATATTACTACTATATTTATTATTAAAAATCGGATATTTGTAGGAAAAGATTAAAAAAAACGAAAGATCCATATGAAAAAAGCGTTTTTTTTAATTAAAAAGTAAGAAAAGATTAAAAAAACAAAAGATCCATATAAAAAAAGAGTTGTTTTTTATTAAAACGTCAAGAAAAGATTTAAAAAACAAAAGATCCATATGTAAAAAGAGTTTTTTTGAACTAAAAAGTATGAAAAGATTAAAAAAACAAAAGATCCATATAAAAAAAGAGTTGTTTTTTATTAAAACGTTAAGAAAAGATTTCAAAAACAAAAGATCCATATGTAAAAAGAGTTTTTTTGAACTAAAAAGTAAGAAAAGATTAAAAAAACAAAAGATCCATATAAAAAAAGAGTTGTTTTTTATTAAAACGTCAAGAAAAGATTTCAAAAACAAAAGATCCATATGTAAAAAGAGTTTTTTTGAACTAAAAAGTAAGAAAAGATTAAAAAAACAAAAGATCCATATAAAAAAAGAGTTGTTTTTTATTAAAACGTTAAGAAAAGATTTGAAAAACAAAAGATCCATATGGAAAAAGAGTTTTTTTAACTAAAACGTAAGAAAATAATTAAAAAACAAAAAATCTATATAAAAAAAAGACTTTTTTTAAACTAAAAAGTAAGAAAAGATTAAAAAACAAAAGATCTATATGAAAAAAGACTTTTTTTGAACTAAAAAGTAAGAAAAGATTAAAAAACAAAAGATCTATATGAAAAAAGACTTTTTTTGAACTAAAAAGTAAGAAAAGATTAAAAAAACAAAAGATCCATATAAAAAAAGAGTTGTTTTTTATTAAAACGTAAGAAAATAATTAAAAAACAAAAAATCTATATGAAAAAAAGACTTTTTTTAAACTAAAAAGTAAGAAAAGATTAAAAAACAAAAGATCTATATGAAAAAAAACTTTTTTTGAACTAAAAAGTAAGAAAAGATTAAAAAACAAAAGATCTATATGAAAAAAGACTTTTTTTTTAAATTAAAACGTAAGAGAAGATTGAAAAACAAAGGATCCATATGAGACACGGGTTTTTTTATAGGAAAACCTAAGAGAGAGTTATCTCTTTACAAGACAACGTAAGAAACGACATAGACTATTATTACTATTATTATTATTACTATTAAAAGTATCTAAGCAAGCGATCCAAACGGCCGGATGTTACGCACAAGATGAAACACGAAACTCGCCCGCGAATTCGGAGAATTCGGCTGATCGGACGATAAAACCGATATGGGCCTTATCGCTGTGCGAAGCAGACGGAGAGGGAGATCGCCGACGCAAGCACTAGGCGCGGGTTAGAGGCAGCAAAATCGAACAAGAGATTTGCGTGGGCGGAGCGACAGAGAAAGTCATTCTCCGACGAGAGTTAGGCAGGTAGCGAGTTCGAAGCCGGTTCGGGGCAACTTTTTAAAAAATCCTTCAAAGCGCGTATGCACATACCTAACCCGTGTCATCTCGAAAACTGAAATTGGGCGTCGCAGAAGCTCTCTCTTTGACAAATTCGATAGCGAGGGCAGCGTGCACATAAAAAATTTTAAATATCGAACGGGCCAACGGCCGAAGTCCGAGAATTGCGAAAGACGCGAGCGCAAGCAAAACAAACGGCGCCGCCGTACGTTAATGTACTATTGGTAACAAGTTATTTCAAAACGTCACTCTCCCAGTAAAGCCAAGAATGAGTTTAGTTATAATTATTCGACAAATTGCACATTTATCTAATTTTATAATTGTTTCGTGTCGTAGTTTTTGATATTAAAATTTGATATGACATATGACAGGTTGGATATTATTCACATGACAGTTAAAAAGTCATTTCGTCAACTAAAATAATAGAAATTCGTGGCTTCTAGATTTGTTACTTGTCCTAGTCTTTTCTCTTTGTGTAGCAATAGTACAAGATGAAACACGAAACTCGCCCGCGAATTCGGATAATTCGCCTGCAGTTCGATAAAACCCATTGAGGGACGCAGAGCGAGAGAGAAAGAGAGCGAGAGAGAGAGAGAGAGAGAGAGAGAGAGAGAGAGAGAGAGAGAGTCAGAGGGAGTATGAGTGCGCGTGCGTAAGAGTGAAAGACCGAACGTTTATTGTTCGAGCAGCAAGGAGCAGCTGATGTACGCGGGTCCGATGCACTAAAAAGGAAAACGAGATTTGCATGCGCGAGCGACAGAGAAAGAAACGAATCGGCGGGCGTTAGGTAGGTAGCGAGTTCGAAGCCGGTTCGGGGCAACTTTTTTAAAAATCCTTCAAAGCGCGTATGCACATACCTAACCCGTGTCATCTCGAAAACTGAAATTGGGCGTCGCAGAAGGTTTCTCTTTGACAAATTCGATAGCACTTGCAACGTGCGCTTCGAACAATTTCAAATATCGAGAGGGCCAACGGCCGAAGTCCGAGAATAGCGAAAGACGCGAGCGCAAGCAAAACAAACGGCGCCGTATTACGTGTACACACACAGCTGATTGCAAATAAAACTGGGTCAGCTGGTATGCAATATGATGTACAATAAAACATTAAATTACGTTGCTTTTTCTTATGCTTCTTTCTTTTCAATAGTATTAGAGCCATTTTCACGCGTTATTAAAAACGCTAAAAGTAGTCTCGAGACTTGACCCAGTTTTATTTGCAATCAGCTGTGCAAGACGAAACACGAAACTCGCAAGCACGGGGAGGCTGCTGCGGAGCGATAAAAACAGAAAGCCCGTCGGGCGTGAGAAGGAGATTATAATATTCATTTTTAAAGTTCAATTTTACCGGCGTTCGATCGTCGTTTGGTTTTTCGCCTTTTGAGTTTTTAAATTTATCGTCTAGCGAGATATTCTTTTTGCGAGGTGGATTGTGGTTCTGAAAAGAACCGTTTTTTTTTTTCTTAGAGCTGCAACTTCCGCCCGGAGGAGCGGAGCTTCGCCTTCGGCTTCTTACTTCGAGCTGGTGTACTTGGTGACGGCCTTGGTTCCTTCGCTCACGGCGTGCTTCGCCAGCTCGCCGGGCAACAGAAGCCTGACGGCCGTTTGGATCTCCCGGCTCGTGATGGTCGAACGCTTGTTGTAGTGCGCCAGGCGGGAGGCCTCGGCGGCGATGCGCTCGAAGATGTCGTTGACGAAGCTGTTCATGATGCTCATCGCCTTGCTGGAGATGCCGGTGTCGGGATGCACCTGCTTCAGCACCTTGTAGATGTAGATGGCGTAGCTCTCCTTCCTCCTGCGCTTCTTTTTCTTGTCGCCCTTCGAGATGTTCTTCTGCGCCTTTCCGGCCTTCTTTGCTGCTTTTCCGCTGGTCTTGGGTGGCATGGCTGCGATAGAATGGGTTTGCTGTGATCCTTTCGAACTTCGACTTCGACTGCGACTGCGACTGCGGTCTTCTGATTCGGCTCGAGATTTAATATCGGAATGAAGCCGTTCGATGATGAACTTTGGGCGCAGCGGAGTACCGAGACTTTGTCTCTCACCTCCTTCATCTGGTTTCGACGCTTGTTGTTGGGTTTGTGTGCGCTGCTTAAGCAGCGAGCCCCTTGAGCTGGCTGGGGCGGCGAAACCATGGGCCTTTAAGGCCTGAACAGGCTGGCGATGTCCTGAGCGCATCCCAGGAGGCTGGAGACGATCTCGGTACCCGTAGTGGCACCGCTGATGGCGAGGAGGATTTTGTTTGCAACTGTGGCCAGTCGCGAGAAGTCGATCCTTGAAAAGAGGGCTAGGATGCTTCCGATGTCTGGGCTCGTGGGGCTGGCAGCGCTGATGGTGGCGGCTTCATCGGGCAGGTTGTGGAAAGAGGCTGGTGTCGTGGGTGCCGTAGGATTGGTGACGGCGGATGGCCTGGCTGCAGGTGCGTCGGCGGCGGTTGCGCCAGCACGTGTGCCTTTTAGGGCACTAGCGTAGCTACGTGCTGTCGTTGCCTTTTGTGGAGGAGGCTTCGGGTAGGCGTTGCACCCCTTGTAACTTGCGGGGTGGGCGCCTTGGCAGTTTGCACAGGTGGCCGGCGTGTCCCTGGGCTTTTCGCAGGAGCTGGTGTGGTGGTCTCCGCTGCATTTGACGCACCTGGGAGCGGCGTGGCAGCAGCGCTGCGACTGGCCAAACCTCTGGCAACGGTGGCACTGGCCAATGACGGTCTTACGGCGGGGCGACTCGATTGTGACCCGCAGGTGTAGCACACTCTTCAGATCGAAGATCTTCTTAGAAGCGACCGACTTCGGAAGCTGCACTAGGACGAGCGGGATTGGTTTCCGCTCCCTGCCGATGTGCATGCGGGTGACGCTCGTGATCTGGTAGCCTCCCTTGAGGAGATCTTCTTTTACATCTTCGACGGCGATCTGTTCTGGGATTCCCCTGATGACGACTTTCAAAGGCTTGTCTGCTGTGAGCTGGTAGGTGTGATATTGCTCACTTTTTCCATCGAGGAAGGAAGTCATGGCCCTGAAGTCTTTAGCGGTTGCGGGTTGCACGCTAATGCCTTCAGGGGTCGATTTCGCCTTGACGAAGTTGATCTTCTCTCTCGAGAAGGCGGCGGATAGCGCAACCCAGTTGCCCTTTGTGCGGAGGACAACTGGAGGCACACGTTCTCTGGGCTGGGAGTCTTCGGTTTGGACTTCTTCCTCTAGGTCGTCGAGGACTGCGAAACTGTTCGCCTCTTCGATTCGGGCTTTCTGGGCTGGCTGAGGCTGTTTGGCGGGCTTCTTCCGCTTGCGGGCTGCGTCCACGAAGTCCGTCTCCATTTTCACCACCTGGGGGGCAGCGTCGACTGTCTGGGAGGACGTAGAGGCAGCAACAACGGTATCTGCGGCGGGCTTACGTGGCTTCTTAGGGAGGATGCGGTCTGCCTCTCGTTTGGCTGCGAAAGTAGCTCTTATCTCTGCAATTGCTTCAGCTTCACGGGCACTGCGACTGGCTTCGAGTTCTGCCTCTATCTCGTCGATTTCTTGCTTACTCAGTTGGCTGAGGTTGGCGTGCCACTCTGGGGGGAGGTCGGCTAAGCGAGGGTCTAGCTGGGCCATCTTCGCGGCATCGGTTTTCTTGTTTCACAATTCTTTTTACATAAAACGTCTTGTAGACAATTCTCCGCCTCGGAAAGCACGCGAAACCAGCGACCCGAAGGTCTGGACTTGACGCGTGCTTTGATGCTTCGAAGTTCTACTGCGGCTGCGCTGGCTGGCTCGGCACGTCTGCACTGGTGGACTGCTGGCGTGGAACTCTTAATCTTAATGAAGCCGTTCGTTGATCGTTGATCTTCTTGGCTGCTGGAGTACCGAGACTTAGTCTCACACCTCCTTCGTCTGATACGGGCTCATGGCTTTGGATTTGTGTGCGCTGCATTAGGCAGCGGCCCCTCGGTTGGCGGGGGCCGAGGATCTTCAGCCTTTTATGGCTTGAAGATGGTGGCGAAGTCCTGGGCACAGCTCAGGAAGGCGGAGACGATCTCGGTACCGGAAGTGGCGGTGCTGATGACGGTCAGAATCTTTTTCGCAACTATGGCGAGTTGCGAAAAATCGATTTTGTTCAGCAGCCCCAGGAGGCTGGCAAAGTCTGGGATCGTGGAGCTGGTGGTGTTTGGAACGGGCTGGGCGGGGGCTGCTGCCGGTGCAGTGGGGACGGCGGGCCTGGCTGCATCGGTAGATGTTGCGGCGGCGGCGGCGTAGCTTCGCGCTGGCCTTGAGGCGGCGGCGGCGAAGCTTCGCGCTGACGTTGAGATTGAGACGGCGGCGGCGTAGCTGCGAGTTGGCGGCGGCTTTGGAAAGGCTTTGCAGCCTTTGTAACTTGCGGGGTGTGCACCCTGACAATTCGCGCATGTGGCTGGCGAGTCTTTGGACTTGGAGCAGGTGCCGCTTTGGTGCCCTTCTCCGCACTTCACACACCTGGGGGCGGCGTAGCAGCAGCGTTGGGCGTGCCCGAAACGCTGGCAACGGTGGCATTGCCCGACGCCGGTCCTGCGTCGCGGCGACTCGATGGTGACCCGCAGGTGCAAAACCTCCTTCAGGTCGAAGATTTTCTTGGCGGCGGCCGACTTCACGAGTTGCACCAGGACTAGCGGGATGGGCTTTCTATCCCTGCCGATGCGCATCCGGGTGACGGAAGTAATTTCGAACTTTTCCTGCTTCGCACACAGGTCGTCTTTAACGTCAGCTACGTCGATGAGCTCTGGAATGCCCCTGATGACCACCTTCAGGGGCTTATCTTCCGTCAACTGGTATGTGTGGAAAGGTACTTCCGCCTCCGTGAGGTAGGCCGTCATCCTCTTGTAGTCTTCGATGGTCGAGGGCTGCACACTGATGCCATCGGCCGTCGCCCTGGCTTTTACGTAGCCAATGAATTTACTGGCGAGCGTCGCCGAGAGGGAGACCCAGTTGCTTTTCTCGCGAATGACAACTGGGGGCACTCGCTGTCGTGGCTGTTTGGGCTGGTGATTTTGTGGCTGCTGGTCGTCCTCGTCGTCGCCGTCGGATTCCCCCAGGGCTTGGAAGCTGTTCGGCTGCTCGAAGCGCGGCTTCTGAATTGACAGCGGAGGTTTAGCAAGCTTCTTGCGCTTGCGGGATACCTCCGTGAAGTCAGTCTCCATTTGTGCCACCTGGGGGGCAGCGCCATCGGGCTGGGAGGATGTTTGGGCGGCGGCAACAGTTTCGCTGGCCGTCTCGTCGGGGGTCGCTGGGGCAGCGGCGGCGGTGTCGGGGTTGGCGGCGATGTAGGTGTCCACCAGCGTCTCCCTCAAAATCGTGCCGATATTTGTCATCGTTCTTTCGACGACGGCTTCAAGGATATCAAGCGGTATGTCGGGTTGACTCTTCAAAATTCCTTCTCTGAGGTTCACGGCGCGATAGATTCGGTCGGCCTTCATTTTCTTCTCGATGTTGTCGATTTCCACCTGGGGGAGGCCCTTGTAGACGTCGGCGATTTCCATCCTCGAAGTTGTCGAATGTTGTTTGACAATTCTTTTTATATAACGTCGTTGTTTAGACCATTCTTTTTTCAAAGAAGCAGCTGCAAGTCTCCGCCACTGCGGAGCACGTGGAACCAACGACCCGAAGGCCTGGACTCAACACGTGCTCTTGGACTTTGAGTTGCAACTGCTGACACTGGAACTGGAGCTTAGCAGGCTGGGACGTCTGCTCGCTGCGGTGGCTGGCTCGGATCTCTTCATGAAGCCGTTCCGAAAATGATCGTTGATCTTCTTGGCTGCTGGAGTACCGAGACTTAGTCTCACACCTCCTTCGTCTGATACGGGCTCATGGCTTTGGATTTGTGTGCGCTGCATTAGTCAGCGGCCCCTCGGTTGGCGGGGGCCGAGGATCTTCAGCCTTTTATGGCTTGAAGATGGTGGCGAAGTCCTGGGCACAACTCAGGAAGGCGGAGACGATCTCGGTACCGGAAGTGGCGGTGCTGATGACGGTCAGAATCTTTTTCGCAACTATGGCGAGTTGCGAAAAATCGATTTTGTTCAGCAGCCCCAGGAGGCTGGCAAAGTCGGGGCTCGTGGAGCTGGTGGTGTTGGGAACGGGCTGGGCGGGGGTTGCTGCCAGTGCCGTGGGGCGGCGGGCCTAGCTGCATCGTTGGAGGTTGCGGCGGCGGCGGCGTAGCTTCGCGCTGGTCTTGAGGCGGCGGTGGCGTAGTTTCGTGCTGACGTTGAGATTGAGGCGGCGGCGGCGTAGCTGCGAGTTGGCGGCGGCTTGGGAAAGGCTTTGCAGCCTTTGTAACTTGCGGGGTGTGCACCCTGACAATTCGCGCATGTGGCTGGCGAGTCTTTGGACTTGGAGCAGGTGCCGCTTTGGTGCCCTTCTCCGCACTTCACACACCTGGGGGCGGCGTAGCAGCAGCGTTGGGCGTGCCCGAAACGCTGGCAGCGATGGCATTGTCCGACGCCGGCTCTGCGTCGCGGGGATTCGATGGAGACCCGCAGGTGCAGTACCTCCTTCACGTCGAAGATTTTCTTGGCGGCGGCCGACTTCACCAGCTGCACCAGGACAAGCGGGATCGGCTTTCTGTCCCTGCCGATGCGCATCCGAGTGACGGAGGTGATCTGGAAGTTCTCGGGCTTTGCGCAGAGATCGGCCTTTATGTCAGCGACGTCTATGGGCTCTGGGATGCCCCTGATGACCACCTTCAGGGGCTTATCCTCCGTAAGCTGATAGGTGTGGTACGGCACTTCCGCCTCCGTGAGGTAGGCCGTCATCCTCTTGTAGTCTTCGACGGTCGAGGGTTGCACGCTGATGCCATCGGTGGTCGCCCTGGCTTTCACGTAGCCAATGAACTTTTTGGCGAGCGTCGCCGAGAGGGTGACCCAGTTGTCCTTCTCGCGAATGACAACTGGGGGCACTCGCTGTCGTGGCTGGAGTTGTGGTGGCTGCAGCTGCTGGTCGTCGTCGCCGTCGGAGTCCCCCAGGGCTTCGAATCGGTTTGCCTGCTCAATGCGAGCCTTTTGGGCTGGCTGCGGCTGTTTAGCGGTCTTCTTCCGCTTTCGGGGCACTTCCTTGAAGTCCGTCTCCATTTGAGCCACCTGGGGGGCAGCGCCATCGGGCTGGGAGGAGGTTTGGGCGGCGGCGACAGTTTCGCTGGCCGTCTCGTCGGGGGTCGCTGGGGCAGCGGCGGCGGTGTCGGGGTTGGCGGCGATGTAGGTGTCCACCAGCGTCTCCCTCAAAATCGTGCCGATATTTGTCATCGTTCTTTCGACGACGGCTTCAAGGATATCAAGCGGTATGTCGGGTTGACTCTTCAAAATTCCTTCTCTGAGGTTCACGGCGCGATAGATTCGGTCGGCCTTGATTTTCTTCTCGATGTTGTCGATTTCCACCTGGGGGAGGCCCTTGTAGACGTCGGCGATTTCCATCCTCGAAGTTGTCGAATGTTGTTTGACAATTCTTTTTATATAACGTCGTTGTTTAGACCATTCTTTTTTCAAAGAAGCAGCTGCAAGTCTCCGCCACTGCGGAGCACGTGGAACCAACGACCCGAAGGCCTGGACTCAACACGTGCTCTTGGACTTTGAGTTGCAACTGCTGACACTGGAACTGGAGCTTAGCAGGCTGGGACGTCTGCTCGCTGCGGTGGCTGGCTCGGATCTCTTCATGAAGCCGTTCCGAAAATGATCGTTGATCTTCTTGGCTGCTGGAGTACCGAGACTTAGTCTCACACCTCCTTCGTCTGATACGGGCTCATGGCTTTGGATTTGTGTGCGCTGCATTAGTCAGCGGCCCCTCGGTTGGCGGGGGCCGAGGATCTTCAGCCTTTTATGGCTTGAAGATGGTGGCGAAGTCCTGGGCACAACTCAGGAAGGCGGAGACGATCTCGGTACCGGAAGTGGCGGTGCTGATGACGGTCAGAATCTTTTTCGCAACTATGGCGAGTTGCGAAAAATCGATTTTGTTCAGCAGCCCCAGGAGGCTGGCAAAGTCGGGGCTCGTGGAGCTGGTGGTGTTGGGAACGGGCTGGGCGGGGGTTGCTGCCAGTGCCGTGGGGCGGCGGGCCTAGCTGCATCGTTGGAGGTTGCGGCGGCGGCGGCGTAGCTTCGCGCTGGTCTTGAGGCGGCGGTGGCGTAGTTTCGTGCTGACGTTGAGATTGAGGCGGCGGCGGCGTAGCTGCGAGTTGGCGGCGGCTTGGGAAAGGCTTTGCAGCCTTTGTAACTTGCGGGGTGTGCACCCTGACAATTCGCGCATGTGGCTGGCGAGTCTTTGGACTTGGAGCAGGTGCCGCTTTGGTGCCCTTCTCCGCACTTCACACACCTGGGGGCGGCGTAGCAGCAGCGTTGGGCGTGCCCGAAACGCTGGCAGCGATGGCATTGTCCGACGCCGGCTCTGCGTCGCGGGGATTCGATGGAGACCCGCAGGTGCAGTACCTCCTTCACGTCGAAGATTTTCTTGGCGGCGGCCGACTTCACCAGCTGCACCAGGACAAGCGGGATCGGCTTTCTGTCCCTGCCGATGCGCATCCGAGTGACGGAGGTGATCTGGAAGTTCTCGGGCTTTGCGCAGAGATCGGCCTCCAGTTCCCCGTCGGCAGAATACACAGGCTCCTCAGGAAGGGCAACTACGCGGAGCGCGTCGGCGCCGGGGCGCCCGTCTACCTGGCCGCCGTCATGGAGTACCTCGCCGCCGAAGTTCTCGAGTTGGCCGGCAACGCGGCCCGCGACAACAAGAAGACCCGCATCATCCCCCGCCATCTCCAGCTGGCGATAAGGAACGACGAGGAGCTGAACAAGCTGCTCTCCGGAGTCACGATCGCCCAGGGCGGCGTCCTGCCGAACATCCAGGCGGTTCTGTTGCCCAAGAAAACGGAAAAGAAGGCTTAAATTCGAAAAAACTATGAGCAAAAAACCGGCCCTTCTCAGGGCCACAAATTCTCTTTCAAAAAGAACGCATCTCACAGACGTTACTGCTATTTATTAGATTTAATTAATAGTGAAATAAGGCGATCCTGCCCGGGTTGCATTACAAGCAATCGTTTAGTAGTGATCGCAGGCTTTCGCACAAATTTTTTTCAATTCAACTTTCGGCTCTCCTTTGTTTAATTATTAACGAATCGATCCGTTTAGTTTTACGACAACTTAACTATTAATAATTTGCAAGCTTCTAAAGCCTCAAGGCTGGCCGAACCAAACTCTTTCGTTATTGCCGCTCATTACATGACGTTTTTAGTTTTTAAACTAGTAAAGAGTAAATTGTCGCACGTCTGATAGATATATCTTTTTGTTGTGAAAATTTGTGGTTCTGAAAAGAACCGTTTTTTTTTTTTTTTTTAAATTCCTTCTGCGATGACGGGGCAGTTTCGTTTGCAGCTCGCTTAACCGCCGAAGCCGTACAGGGTGCGGCCTTGCCGCTTCAGGGCGTACACGACGTCCATGGCGGTGACGGTCTTCCTCTTGGCGTGCTCGGTGTAGGTGACGGCGTCCCTGATGACGTTCTCGAGGAACACCTTCAGAACGCCCCGGGTCTCCTCGTAGATGAGGCCGGAGATGCGCTTGACGCCGCCTCGTCGGGCCAGGCGACGGATCGCAGGCTTCGTGATGCCCTGGATGTTGTCGCGGAGCACCTTGCGGTGACGCTTGGCGCCCCCTTTGCCCAATCCTTTACCTCCCTTGCCGCGGCCGGTCATCTTTAGCTCGGATCTCGGATTCTCGGACTTCGAACGTTGAACTGGAAAGCGATGCGGGATGGCTTCGTTGCTGAGAATGCCTGTGAAAATTTCGGGCTGCGCTCCTCTCTTTTATCAACTCGACTCGCGCGAGAGGCGTGCCCGGGCGCTCCGGGCTGCCAATGGGCACGAAGCAGAGTCTATAAATGCAACTCTCAAACGATCGCGGCCGTTACATCTTCGTTCCAGCTCTGTCCGTGCAAGTCGCAAGAGAACTTTACCGTTTTACTCTATTCGCCATGGCCCGTACCAAGCAGACGGCTCGTAAATCTACCGGAGGCAAGGCCCCGCGCAAACAGCTCGCTACTAAGGCGGCGAGGAAGAGCGCTCCCGCGACCGGCGGCGTCAAGAAGCCCCATCGCTACAGGCCCGGTACCGTCGCCCTCCGCGAGATCAGGCGCTACCAGAAATCCACCGAGCTCCTCATTCGCAAGCTGCCCTTCCAGCGTCTGGTCCGCGAGATCGCCCAGGACTTCAAGACCGACCTGCGATTCCAGAGCTCCGCCGTCATGGCGCTCCAGGAGGCGAGCGAGGCGTACCTGGTCGGCCTCTTCGAGGACACCAATCTGTGCGCCATCCACGCCAAGAGGGTGACCATCATGCCCAAAGACATACAGCTGGCGAGACGCATCAGAGGCGAACGGGCCTAATTTAATCGCGCCTGCGATAAAACCCAAATTAAAAAAAAACGGTTCTTTTCAGAACCACAAAATTCTAAAGAAAAGAATGTCCAAGATGCGACTTGTTCCTTTTAATTTTTGCAATCTTTGCAACCTCAATTTAAATAGCTCTTTTGCGCCTTCTTGCTGTGCTATTGTTTCTTTGAATTTGAAATTCGAATTGCCTTTACTGTTAAAAGCGCGAGTTTCGTTTTAACTTGAGATAAAATATTTTGCGAGTGTGATTTATGCGGTGCTCGTGAAAAGCGGCAGGCTAACTTCGCGTCAGTTGAAAATGCGAAGTTGCACACCTAGTTACTTTTAATGTTAAAATCCATGTTACGCAAAACCTCCCTATTTAATATAATTAGCTCAATTGATTTATTACATTAACTTTTAACTTTAATTAAAACATCTCTCGATGCTCTAAACCTCATTCGTTAGCTGCATTGAATCGGTGTGATTACGTTGAAATTCAAAAATTGTGCCTCGCAGCTGCATTACAATATTATTAAGCAAATGATTTTTGCGGTGCTCGTTAACACCAGCAGAATTCAACGTCTGTGGATAATTCTTTTTGTAAAAATATTTGTGGCCCTGAAAAGGGCCATTTTAATGCCGCGTCGCGGCGGCACGTCGTCGGGAGTAGAGGATCCTGGCTGCTGGAGGCCGGCCGGTGGTGGTGTGGACGGCGACGCATTACTTCTTTTTCGCTGCTGCCTTCTTGGGGGACGCCGCCTTGGCGGGGGCCTTCGCCTTCTTGGGTTTCGGAGCTTTAGGCTTCTTCGTGGGCACTTTGGTGGTCTTTTTCGCCTTCGAGGGGGACTTGGGCTTGGCGGCCTTCTTCTCGGCGGCGGCGGACGGGGAAGCGGCGGCTGCCTTCTTACCTTTAGGTTTCTTGTCGGCGGCCTTCTTCGGCTTGGCGGCTTTCTTGGCGGCCGTCGAGCCCTTAGGCCTTCCGGAGCCGGGCTTCCTGCCCGCAGCCTTCTTGGGCGTCGCGGCTGAGCCCTTCTTGTCCGACTGCTTGGCGGAACCGCCTCCGGCGGCGCCGCCGCTCAGCTTGAAAGAGCCCGAAGCGCCCTTACCTTTGGTTTGAACGAGAGCTCCGGACGCGACCGCCGATTTCAGGTACTTCTTGATGAACGGCGACAGCTTCTCGGCGTCCACCTTGTAGTTGGCGGCGACGTACTTCTTGATCGCCTGAAGTGAAGAGCCGCCTCTCTCCTTGAGGCTCTTGATCGCGTTGTTCACCATCTCGGAGGTGCGAGGGTGGTTGGGCTTCGCGCGGGCCCCTCCGGCCTTGGCGCCCTTCTTCGCGGATTTCTTCGACGAAGCGGGCGTGGAGACGGCGGCCGCCGACGCCGCCGCAGGAGATGCCGTTGCCGAATCTGCCATCGCGCACACACTAAACTCGAACTGATAACTCACTTAACTTTTTAACAATTTCACTCGTTATTCGCGCAACCCGCGGCTGTAAACTGTAAGTAAAAGCAGCGAACTTTGCTTTCGGGAAGAACGAGACTGAATCGCGAGCGCGAGCAAGCTCACCGATACCCAACTGCGAGCGCTCGTACCGGCAATAGAAATCGCTAGAAATTTTCAATCCTCCTCGACGGCCTCGTACATGGCGCTTTCGTGTTCGCCGCCTTCGCGTTCCGACGGCGGCGACGCCCGCGTCTTTCGAGTTACGACGATCCACTTTCGCACTCGCCGAGGAGAAGCACCGGGCCGTCGGATCGTCGCGCAGGCGTTCTACGGAGTGGCCGCCGGGCCCGCCGAGCGCCTCGAACTTCCCGAGAATCTAGGTCTCGGCCGGCGCGTTCTCCTCTTTGGTGCGCCGCAGGACTCCCTTCCGTCGTCGGAGAGCGGCGTCCGGGGGTCTCCGGGAAGGCGGCCGGTACCGTCCGTCAGCGTCCCGAGCGGCATCGCCGTGGCTCTTTCGGTTCGGCGAAAAATCGCTCTCGAGCCTCGCTCCGTGCAGCTCGGCCGGGAGCGAGTCGAGCGGCTGCCCCGCTTCGAAGTTCGAAGGCGTCCCCGTCGAGCGACGGGAGTCCCGGCGCGCCACTTTCTGTTCGAGGAACCTCTCCCGGGCGCCTTGTTCATCGAGACCTTCCTCGGCGAGCCGGAGGACCGCGCGAAAATCGAAGCGGGCTAGCGCACCGCGACGCCGTCGGGCGCCTCGAGTTTTAGTTCGAAGACTGCCGCTTTCGTTCGTCCGAGCGCGTTTTATTAATAATTACATTATGATTATATTAATATCATTTTCATACCGAGCACCGACTTGCAAAAATTGTGAGCTTGCAGAATACGCGAAATTCGAGATCGGTCTGCTTGTTGATGTTATTATATGACATTTCAGACTCCCAGTCGACGAGTTAAATTTATGGGGCCGTTCCTATTAAAGATAACGCTCCGCTGAGTGTGTAAGATTTGCCGAAGCTGTGTCGGTATTAATTTATAACGGCCAAATTTTTTTGCTTCGAGACGCGGTTAATTATGCCTAATGAGGTATAAACAGAGAGCGAAATAAGATTTTCTAATATATCGTAATAGATTTATATTTAATTTTTAATGACGGGGCAGTCGATGACCTGTCGTTGCAGTAAATCCGCTGCAATCGTAATAGACGTACCATCCCGGATCTCGAAGGTCTCCGGCGATTATTTTAAAATAAAATTGTGTTCGGCTCGGACAATAAGTTATGACCAGATGGCAAGCGCGAGGCGCCTATTTTCCTTCGCTTTGTCAGTTTTAAAATCGCATTTCGACTTCGACTGACGCTCTCTCTTCAACACATTAAAGCTCCTCTTAAGCCCGGACAATGAGAAAAATTACAGACAACGGCCATACCACATTGAAAGCACCGGTTCTCGTCCGATCACCGAAGTTAAGCAATGTCGGGCGCGGTCAGTACTTGGATGGGTGACCGCTTGGGAACACCGCGTGCCGTTGTCACTTTTTTTGTGACCTCTTGCTTCTTCGATATTGATTTTTAAAACGGACGAGGACCTTTTCAAGCTAAAACTCACTTTTTAGGCTGATATTCTGTACGCGCACATAAATGTAAATAGTTTGCTAGATGCCGGAGTCGGCTCTCGTTTACTTTTAGTTCTGCATTATAATTTCAACCTTCTTTGTTGTTATGTTCGCACGACCATTGGTCACGTACTACATATTCTTAATGGCGTCGAATATCGAGTGATCAAGATAAATTTCATATCGAGTTGGCCGATGTTACATCACGTTTATGTCGAGCAAACTAGATCTGAAATTTATTTCATCGCCCCACTGCTCGCTATGGCCTTTGTTATTATGTGTACTGTTTTGTTATTTATATTACTACTATATTTATTATTAAAAATCGGATATTTGTAGGAAAAGATTAAAAAAAACGAAAGATTCATATGAAAAAAGCGTTTTTTTTAATTAAAAAGTAAGAAAAGATTAAAAAAACAAAAGATCCATATAAAAAAAGAGTTGTTTTTTATTAAAACGTCAAGAAAAGATTTCAAAAACAAAAGATCCATATGTAAAAAGAGTTTTTTTGAACTAAAAAGTATGAAAAGATTAAAAAAACAAAAGATCCATATAAAAAAAGAGTTGTTTTTTATTAAAACGTTAAGAAAAGATTTCAAAAACAAAAGATCCATATGTAAAAAGAGTTTTTTTGAACTAAAAAGTAAGAAAAGATTAAAAAAACAAAAGATCCATATAAAAAAAGAGTTGTTTTTTATTAAAACGTCAAGAAAAGATTTCAAAAACAAAAGATCCATATGTAAAAGGAGTTTTTTTGAACTAAAAAGTAAGAAAAGATTAAAAAAACAAAAGATCCATATAAAAAAAGAGTTGTTTTTTATTAAAACGTTAAGAAAAGATTTGAAAAACAAAAGATCCATATGGAAAAAGAGTTTTTTTAACTAAAACGTAAGAAAATAATTAAAAAACAAAAAATCTATATAAAAAAAAGACTTTTTTTAAACTAAAAAGTAAGAAAAGATTAAAAAACAAAAGATCTATATGAAAAAAGACTTTTTTTGAACTAAAAAGTAAGAAAAGATTAAAAAACAAAAGATCTATATGAAAAAAGACTTTTTTTGAACTAAAAAGTAAGAAAAGATTAAAAAAACAAAAGATCCATATAAAAAAAGAGTTGTTTTTTATTAAAACGTAAGAAAATAATTAAAAAACAAAAAATCTATATGAAAAAAAGACTTTTTTTAAACTAAAAAGTAAGAAAAGATTAAAAAACAAAAGATCTATATGAAAAAAAACTTTTTTTGAACTAAAAAGTAAGAAAAGATTAAAAAACAAAAGATCTATATGAAAAAAGACTTTTTTTTTAAATTAAAACGTAAGAGAAGATTGAAAAACAAAGGATCCATATGAGACACGGGTTTTTTTATAGGAAAACCTAAGAGAGAGTTATCTCTTTACAAGACAACGTAAGAAACGACATAGACTATTATTACTATTATTATTATTACTATTAAAAGTATCTAAGCAAGCGATCCAAACGGCCGGATGTTACGCACAAGATGAAACACGAAACTCGCCCGCGAATTCGGAGAATTCGGCTGATCGGACGATAAAACCGATATGGGCCTTATCGCTGTGCGAAGCAGACGGAGAGGGAGATCGCCGACGCAAGCACTAGGCGCGGGTTAGAGGCAGCAAAATCGAACAAGAGATTTGCGTGGGCGGAGCGACAGAGAAAGTCATTCTCCGACGAGAGTTAGGCAGGTAGCGAGTTCGAAGCCGGTTCGGGGCAACTTTTTAAAAAATCCTTCAAAGCGCGTATGCACATACCTAACCCGTGTCATCTCGAAAACTGAAATTGGGCGTCGCAGAAGCTCTCTCTTTGACAAATTCGATAGCGAGGGCAGCGTGCACATAAAAAATTTTAAATATCGAACGGGCCAACGGCCGAAGTCCGAGAATTGCGAAAGACGCGAGCGCAAGCAAAACAAACGGCGCCGCCGTACGTTAATGTACTATTGGTAACAAGTTATTTCAAAACGTCACTCTCCCAGTAAAGCCAAGAATGAGTTTAGTTATAATTATTCGACAAATTGCACATTTATCTAATTTTATAATTGTTTCGTGTCGTAGTTTTTGATATTAAAATTTGATATGACATATGACAGGTTGGATATTATTCACATGACAGTTAAAAAGTCATTTCGTCAACTAAAATAATAGAAATTCGTGGCTTCTAGATTTGTTACTTGTCCTAGTCTTTTCTCTTTGTGTAGCAATAGTACAAGATGAAACACGAAACTCGCCCGCGAATTCGGATAATTCGCCTGCAGTTCGATAAAACCCATTGAGGGACGCAGAGCGAGAGAGAAAGAGAGCGAGAGAGAGAGAGAGAGAGAGAGAGAGAGAGAGAGAGAGAGTCAGAGGGAGTATGAGTGCGCGTGCGTAAGAGTGAAAGACCGAACGTTTATTGTTCGAGCAGCAAGGAGCAGCTGATGTACGCGGGTCCGATGCACTAAAAAGGAAAACGAGATTTGCATGCGCGAGCGACAGAGAAAGAAACGAATCGGCGGGCGTTAGGTAGGTAGCGAGTTCGAAGCCGGTTCGGGGCAACTTTTTTAAAAATCCTTCAAAGCGCGTATGCACATACCTAACCCGTGTCATCTCGAAAACTGAAATTGGGCGTCGCAGAAGGTTTCTCTTTGACAAATTCGATAGCACTTGCAACGTGCGCTTCGAACAATTTCAAATATCGAGAGGGCCAACGGCCGAAGTCCGAGAATAGCGAAAGACGCGAGCGCAAGCAAAACAAACGGCGCCGTATTACGTGTACACACACAGCTGATTGCAAATAAAACTGGGTCAGCTGGTATGCAATATGATGTACAATAAAACATTAAATTACGTTGCTTTTTCTTATGCTTCTTTCTTTTCAATAGTATTAGAGCCATTTTCACGCGTTATTAAAAACGCTAAAAGTAGTCTCGAGACTTGACCCAGTTTTATTTGCAATCAGCTGTGCAAGACGAAACACGAAACTCGCAAGCACGGGGAGGCTGCTGCGGAGCGATAAAAACAGAAAGCCCGTCGGGCGTGAGAAGGAGATTATAATATTCATTTTTAAAGTTCAATTTTACCGGCGTTCGATCGTCGTTTGGTTTTTCGCCTTTTGAGTTTTTAAATTTATCGTCTAGCGAGATATTCTTTTTGCGAGGTGGATTGTGGTTCTGAAAAGAACCGTTTTTTTTTTTTCTTAGAGCTGCAACTTCCGCCCGGAGGAGCGGAGCTTCGCCTTCGGCTTCTTACTTCGAGCTGGTGTACTTGGTGACGGCCTTGGTTCCTTCGCTCAAGGCGTGCTTCGCCAGCTCGCCGGGCAACAGAAGCCTGACGGCCGTTTGGATCTCCCGGCTCGTGATGGTCGAACGCTTGTTGTAGTGCGCCAGGCGGGAGGCCTCGGCGGCGATGCGCTCGAAGATGTCGTTGACGAAGCTGTTCATGATGCTCATCGCCTTGCTGGAGATGCCGGTGTCGGGATGCACCTGCTTCAGCACCTTGTAGATGTAGATGGCGTAGCTCTCCTTCCTCCTGCGCTTCTTTTTCTTGTCGCCCTTCGAGATGTTCTTCTGCGCCTTTCCGGCCTTCTTTGCTGCTTTTCCGCTGGTCTTGGGTGGCATGGCTGCGATAGAATGGGTTTGCTGTGATCCTTTCGAACTTCGACTTCGACTGCGACTGCGACTGCGGTCTTCTGATTCGGCTCGAGATTTAATATCGGAATGAAGCCGTTCCGATAACGATAACGATAAAATACGTATATTAAACAGAATATGTACAGGTGATTATTTACAAAACATTTTAATATTATTAATATAAGTCCGTGGGGTTGGGCCGTTCTAGGCTTTTGGCCTCTTCAGCCCTGGGGTCTTCCTTCCTTCTTGTGGGTTGGTGGTACTTCTACTGGTCCTGATGTTGGGGTTGTTTTTTCTTCGGTGGGCGGCATCTGTAATCATAGAAAAATTTGTGTAGTATTGGCTGTTAGGAAAAATGGTTCTCCTCATTGACAGGGGAGTGTCAATGAGGATCCAGTGAGGTCAGGGTAAAGGAAAATTGGGGGGGGGGGGGTGATTTAGTTAAAGGTAAAAACGACTTTGTTACCGGAATGTGATATACGGAGGAAACGGGCTAGGCAGGCATGGGCGGATTGCTCGAGGGTGGTTTGGATCTTCTGCTTCTGCAGGGGGAAAAGGTCGAAGAGGGTTTTGGTAAGGAAACGGATGAATTGTCTCACTGATAGGAAGGGTTCGTGGGTTTGGTCTTCGTCCATGTCGGAGTTTTCGGGATCGAGGCTGGGTTCAATGATTTTGGTCGGGACAACAGGGGTTTCGGGGGTAATGGTTTGGGGTTTTGGGAATTTAGGGCATTGATGGGACCAAGCTGGGTGGTTTCCTTTACAGAAGGGGCAGCTGGGGGTTTCGCTGGGACATTTTCCGGGGGGGTGGGTGTTTGGGCAGGTGGGGCACACAGGTTTACTCCTGCATTCGGAGAGGGAGTGCCCGAAGGCAAAACATTTGGTGCACTGGAGAGGTATAGGGGTGGGGGGGTGGGAGGGCTCGCAAGGGTGCTTGCGGCCGAAAAGTTGGAGGCCATTGATGAGGAGCTCGTCGATGGTGGCTTTATCAGTGGAGATGATACGGAGTAGGGGGGTGGGGCGGTTTGTGGCTTTGGATGTGATTCTCCAGCACTTGAAAATTTGGAGTTGGGGGCACTGGAGTTTGACGTCTTCAGGAGCGATGTCCTGGTCGACGTCTCGGGCGACAATGGAGAAAGTGGGTGGTTTTTTGGCATGTTGGGTGGGGGAGGCCTTTCGGGATAAGGGACAAACTTCAAGAGTTTTGCTGTTGGTGGCGGTGCGGAGTTTGGACTGGGTGACTCCATTGAGGGGTTGCTCGGTGATAAGTAGGGCGGTTTTGTTGTAGTTCACTACAAGGGTTTTGATGCCCTTGAAGCCGTGGGAGATCAGGAGGGAGTAGAAGGATTTTTGGGTGGAGAAACTATCTGGGATATTTTTAATGGAGTATCTGAAGGAATCGGGCTGGGGGGATGTAGTAGAAGAGACTGAGGATCGACGAGCGCTGGAAGTTGTTGGGGATGTGGGGGGTTCGAGGGGGGGGAGCGATAAGAGGGACGGTATTGGTTTATCCTCACCGGTTTTTTTTGATGGTTTTGCGGAGGTGCTGGCGGCGGGGGCAGCGGCTTGTAAGGCTTCTAAGGCTTCGGTGATGGATTCGGCCTCGGCGGCGGCGGCAGCGGTGGCGGCAGCAGCGTCGGCCGGGAGCGAGTCGAGCGGCTGCCCCGCTTCGAAGTTCGAAGGCGTCCCCGTCGAGCGACGGGAGTCCCGGCGCGCCACTTTCTGTTCGAGGAACCTCTCCCGGGCGCCTTGTTCATCGAGACCTTCCTCGGCGAGCCGGAGGACCGCGCGAAAATCGAAGCGGGCTAGCGCACCGCGACGCCGTCGGGCGCCTCGAGTTTTAGTTCGAAGACTGCCGCTTTCGTTCGTCCGAGCGCGTTTTATTAATAATTACATTATGATTATATTAATATCATTTTCATACCGAGCACCGACTTGCAAAAATTGTGAGCTTGCAGAATACGCGAAATTCGAGATCGGTCTGCTTGTTGGTGTTATTATATGACATTTCAGACTCCCAGTCGACGAGTTAAATTTATGGGGCCGTTCCTATTAAAGATAACGCTCCGCTGAGTGTGTAAGATTTGCCGAAGCTGTGTCGGTATTAATTTATAACGGCCAAATTTTTTTGCTTCGAGACGCGGTTAATTATGCCTAATGAGGTATAAACAGAGAGCGAAATAAGATTTTCTAATATATCGTAATAGATTTATATTTAATTTTTAATGACGGGGCAGTCGATGACCTGTCGTTGCAGTAAATCCGCTGCAATCGTAATAGACGTACCATCCCGGATCTCGAAGGTCTCCGGCGATTATTTTAAAATAAAATTGTGTTCGGCTCGGACAATAAGTTATGACCAGATGGCAAGCGCGAGGCGCCTATTTTCCTTCGCTTTGTCAGTTTTAAAATCGCATTTCGACTTCGACTGACGCTCTCTCTTCAACACATTAAAGCTCCTCTTAAGCCCGGACAATGAGAAAAATTACAGACAACGGCCATACCACATTGAAAGCACCGGTTCTCGTCCGATCACCGAAGTTAAGCAATGTCGGGCGCGGTCAGTACTTGGATGGGTGACCGCTTGGGAACACCGCGTGCCGTTGTCACTTTTTTTGTGACCTCTTGCTTCTTCGATATTGATTTTTAAAACGGACGAGGACCTTTTCAAGCTAAAACTCACTTTTTAGGCTGATATTCTGTACGCGCACATAAATGTAAATAGTTTGCTAGATGCCGGAGTCGGCTCTCGTTTACTTTTAGTTCTGCATTATAATTTCAACCTTCTTTGTTGTTATGTTCGCACGACCATTGGTCACGTACTACATATTCTTAATGGCGTCGAATATCGAGTGATCAAGATAAATTTCATATCGAGTTGGCCGATGTTACATCACGTTTATGTCGAGCAAACTAGATCTGAAATTTATTTCATCGCCCCACTGCTCGCTATGGCCTTTGTTATTATGTGTATTAGTACTGTTTTGTTATTTATATTACTACTATATTTATTATTAAAAATCGGATATTTGTAGGAAAAGATTAAAAAAAACGAAAGATCCATATGAAAAAAGCGTTTTTTTTAATTAAAAAGTAAGAAAAGATTAAAAAAACAAAAGATCCATATAAAAAAAGAGTTGTTTTTTATTAAAACGTCAAGAAAAGATTTCAAAAACAAAAGATCTATATGTAAAAAGAGTTTTTTTGAACTAAAAAGTATGAAAAGATTAAAAAAACAAAAGATCCATATAAAAAAGAGTTGTTTTTTATTAAAACGTTAAGAAAAGATTTCAAAAACAAAAGATCCATATGTAAAAAGAGTTTTTTTGAACTAAAAAGTAAGAAAAGATTAAAAAAACAAAAGATCCATATAAAAAAAGAGTTGTTTTTTATTAAAACGTCAAGAAAAGATTTCAAAAACAAAAGATCCATATGTAAAAAGAGTTTTTTTGAACTAAAAAGTAAGAAAAGATTAAAAAAACAAAAGATCCATATAAAAAAAGAGTTGTTTTTTATTAAAACGTTAAGAAAAGATTTGAAAAACAAAAGATCCATATGGAAAAAGAGTTTTTTTAACTAAAACGTAAGAAAATAATTAAAAAACAAAAAATCTATATAAAAAAAAGACTTTTTTTAAACTAAAAAGTAAGAAAAGATTAAAAAACAAAAGATCTATATGAAAAAAGACTTTTTTTGAACTAAAAAGTAAGAAAAGATTAAAAAACAAGAGATCTATATGAAAAAAGACTTTTTTTGAACTAAAAAGTAAGAAAAGATTAAAAAAACAAAAGATCCATATAAAAAAAGAGTTGTTTTTTATTAAAACGTAAGAAAATAATTAAAAAACAAAAAATCTATATGAAAAAAAGACTTTTTTTAAACTAAAAAGTAAGAAAAGATTAAAAAACAAAAGATCTATATGAAAAAAAACTTTTTTTGAACTAAAAAGTAAGAAAAGATTAAAAAACAAAAGATCTATATGAAAAAAGACTTTTTTTTAAAATTAAAACGTAAGAGAAGATTGAAAAACAAAGGATCCATATGAGACACGGGTTTTTTTATAGGAAAACCTAAGAGAGAGTTATCTCTTTACAAGACAACGTAAGAAACGACATAGACTATTATTACTATTATTATTATTACTATTAAAAGTATCTAAGCAAGCGATCCAAACGGCCGGATGTTACGCACAAGATGAAACACGAAACTCGCCCGCGAATTCGGAGAATTCGGCTGATCGGACGATAAAACCGATATGGGCCTTATCGCTGTGCGAAGCAGACGGAGAGGGAGATCGCCGACGCAAGCACTAGGCGCGGGTTAGAGGCAGCAAAATCGAACAAGAGATTTGCGTGGGCGGAGCGACAGAGAAAGTCATTCTCCGACGAGAGTTAGGCAGGTAGCGAGTTCGAAGCCGGTTCGGGGCAACTTTTTAAAAAATCCTTCAAAGCGCGTATGCACATACCTAACCCGTGTCATCTCGAAAACTGAAATTGGGCGTCGCAGAAGCTCTCTCTTTGACAAATTCGATAGCGAGGGCAGCGTGCACATAAAAAATTTTAAATATCGAACGGGCCAACGGCCGAAGTCCGAGAATTGCGAAAGACGCGAGCGCAAGCAAAACAAACGGCGCCGCCGTACGTTAATGTACTATTGGTAACAAGTTATTTCAAAACGTCACTCTCCCAGTAAAGCCAAGAATGAGTTTAGTTATAATTATTCGACAAATTGCACATTTATCTAATTTTATAATTGTTTCGTGTCGTAGTTTTTGATATTAAAATTTGATATGACATATGACAGGTTGGATATTATTCACATGACAGTTAAAAAGTCATTTCGTCAACTAAAATAATAGAAATTCGTGGCTTCTAGATTTGTTACTTGTCCTAGTCTTTTCTCTTTGTGTAGCAATAGTACAAGATGAAACACGAAACTCGCCCGCGAATTCGGATAATTCGCCTGCAGTTCGATAAAACCCATTGAGGGACGCAGAGCGAGAGAGAAAGAGAGCGAGAGAGAGAGAGAGAGAGAGAGAGAGAGAGTCAGAGGGAGTATGAGTGCGCGTGCGTAAGAGTGAAAGACCGAACGTTTATTGTTCGAGCAGCAAGGAGCAGCTGATGTACGCGGGTCCGATGCACTAAAAAGGAAAACGAGATTTGCATGCGCGAGCGACAGAGAAAGAAACGAATCGGCGGGCGTTAGGTAGGTAGCGAGTTCGAAGCCGGTTCGGGGCAACTTTTTTAAAAATCCTTCAAAGCGCGTATGCACATACCTAACCCGTGTCATCTCGAAAACTGAAATTGGGCGTCGCAGAAGGTTTCTCTTTGACAAATTCGATAGCACTTGCAACGTGCGCTTCGAACAATTTCAAATATCGAGAGGGCCAACGGCCGAAGTCCGAGAATAGCGAAAGACGCGAGCGCAAGCAAAACAAACGGCGCCGTATTACGTGTACACACACAGCTGATTGCAAATAAAACTGGGTCAGCTGGTATGCAATATGATGTACAATAAAACATTAAATTACGTTGCTTTTTCTTATGCTTCTTTCTTTTCAATAGTATTAGAGCCATTTTCACGCGTTATTAAAAACGCTAAAAGTAGTCTCGAGACTTGACCCAGTTTTATTTGCAATCAGCTGTGCAAGACGAAACACGAAACTCGCAAGCACGGGGAGGCTGCTGCGGAGCGATAAAAACAGAAAGCCCGTCGGGCGTGAGAAGGAGATTATAATATTCATTTTTAAAGTTCAATTTTACCGGCGTTCGATCGTCGTTTGGTTTTTCGCCTTTTGAGTTTTTAAATTTATCGTCTAGCGAGATATTCTTTTTGCGAGGTGGATTGTGGTTCTGAAAAGAACCGTTTTTTTTTTTTTCTTAGAGCTGCAACTTCCGCCCGGAGGAGCGGAGCTTCGCCTTCGGCTTCTTACTTCGAGCTGGTGTACTTGGTGACGGCCTTGGTTCCTTCGCTCACGGCGTGCTTCGCCAGCTCGCCGGGCAACAGAAGCCTGACGGCCGTTTGGATCTCCCGGCTCGTGATGGTCGAACGCTTGTTGTAGTGCGCCAGGCGGGAGGCCTCGGCGGCGATGCGCTCGAAGATGTCGTTGACGAAGCTGTTCATGATGCTCATCGCCTTGCTGGAGATGCCGGTGTCGGGATGCACCTGCTTCAGCACCTTGTAGATGTAGATGGCGTAGCTCTCCTTCCTCCTGCGCTTCTTTTTCTTGTCGCCCTTCGAGATGTTCTTCTGCGCCTTTCCGGCCTTCTTTGCTGCTTTTCCGCTGGTCTTGGGTGGCATGGCTGCGATAGAATGGGTTTGCTGTGATCCTTTCGAACTTCGACTTCGACTGCGACTGCGACTGCGGTCTTCTGATTCGGCTCGAGATTTAATATCGGAATGAAGCCGTTCGATGAACGATGAACATCCTGGCAAATGGAGTACCGAGACTAGGTCTCACACCTCCTTCATCGGATATGGACACTTGGCATTGGATTTGAGTGGCTGCTTATCTGCAGCTTGCCCCTAGCATGTCAGGGCAATAGAACCATTTTCGGTCTTTTGTGTCGGTGGTGAGCTTCCTCGTCGTAGTCCCCCAGTTGCCTGATTAACTGGTTGGGATTGTCTTGCAGCTGCGCGTAGAATTTTGTGGCCGCCTCCACAATGAATTCTATGATCGCTATCTGGTGAAGATCTTCGTGGATCTGCTGGTTTCTCACGAACCATGGGGCATCTACGGCGCTCCTCAGTGCCTTGTTCTGGATCACCTGAAGCTTCTTGACGTGGGACTTCGCTGCGTAGCCCCAAACGGTTGCGGCGTATGTTGCCACCGGCCTGACGATGGCCTTGTAGATTTTTAGCTTGTTTTCAGAGCTAAGTTTGCTACGTCTGTTTGTGAGGCAGTACAAACTGGCCGTGACTGCCTTGGCCTTATTGGAGCAGTAGGTGATGTGTGGGCCCCACGTCATTTTGGCGTCGAGCATGACCCCAAGGTACTTTGCTTCTGCTCTCCATGGTATCGCTCGATTGAACATCACCACGTCTTCTTCTGGGCGGCGTCTTCTTTTGGTGAAGAAGAGGGCGGCGCTCTTCTCCGCGTTCACCTCGATTCTCCAGGTCTTGAACCAGGTTTCGAGGTCATCTATTGCTGCTTGCACGTGTCGAGTTGCGAGCTGCGGGCTTACGGAGCTGGCTAGGACTGCAGTGTCGTCGGCGTATAGTGCCAGTTTGGAGTTTGGCGAGTTCGGAAGGTCGCGCACGAATATGTTGAAGAGGAGCGGCGACAGGAGGGCCCCCTGGGGCACGCCGGCGGTGATGTTTCGCTCTGAAGATCTGATTCCGTTTAGCTTAATCCTAAACGATCTTTTCTTCAGAAATGAGGCTATCAGTTGAACGAGAGCTCGCGGCAAGTTTGCTTCAAGCATCTTGTGCAGGAGGCCCTTGTGCCATACCTTATCAAACGCCTTTGAGACGTCCAAAAGGACAGCAGCAGTCGATTGGTTTTTGTTAAAGCCTGATGTGATGTGCTCCGCTACCCGCAGGACCTGGTGGACGGTGCTATGCTGCGCTCTGAATCCGAATTGCTCATCTGGGATGGTGTTGTTTTCCTCGCAGGCAGTCTTCAGTCGCTCCAGGATGATGCGCTCTGCGAGTTTTCCCATTGTTGGAAGCAGGCTGATAGGGCGATAGTTTTGCGGAAAGTTGTTCGCTTGTCCTGGCTTTTGGAGCACGATGACGTCGGCGCACTTCCAGGAAGTCGGGAAATGTCGGAGTCTCAGCATTGCATTTATGATGCCTGTTGCGGCGACGATTGCCTTCCGCGGCAGCGCTTTGAGGGCCGAGTTGGTGATGCCGTCTGGGCCTGGGGCTTTTCTCGGCTTCAAAGCTTTGATGGCGGTGCCCACTTCCTGCGGCGTGGCTGGCTTCAGGTGCTGGTGGTCCACCTGGTTGAGTTGTCGCCGAACTTCCCGGTGAGTGCGATGCACGTGTTCCAAGTCAGCGTCGCGATAATTAGGGCTGCATTGTTGCTCGAGGTTGTCGGCGAACGCTTCGGCCTTGTCGATGTTTGTAAATACTAGCCCGTTAGCGCCGTGGATCGGGGGCAGAGGCGTCGACTTGTTGCGCAACGCTTTGGCCATCCTCCACAGAGAGTTGTCCTGGTCGGAGAGCGACTCCAGCTTGGCATTCCAGCGCTCGTTGTTGGCTTGGGCGAGTTGAATCTTGACCTCTTCGGCCATTCGATTCGCCTCGCGCCGGTCAGCTGGGTCCATTGTTCTCTGCGCGAGCCTCCTAGCGCGATTTTTCTCTCTGATAAGCTGACGGAGGCGCTCCGGCAAAAAGGCGTCTCGATCTCTTGTAGCTCGCGAGTTCGTGGCGAAGCGGATGGAGGCCTGGATGCTGGCAGTGAGGTTACTCACGGCGGCTTCCAGGTCGTCTGTGGTTTCAATCACGGGGATGCTTCCCAGAGACTTCTCCAGGTGCTTCGTGAACGCCGGCCACGAAGTGCAGGCAGCTTGTTCGACGGGAGCGTCGCCAACGCCTCCTAGGTGGAGGAGCACCGGGTTGTGATCTGAGGATAGCTCGCTGATGGTAGTGAGCTGGTGTTGGAGGTTCACGTCCTTGATGATCACGATGTCCAATACGTCCGGCCTCCCTGTGGCTCCGTAATGCGTTGGCTCAAGGGGGCCATCCACGACGATGTCCCGGCGCTCTGAGTAGGCGTGGAGGATGCGGCAACTTGGGGTTGTCACCAGCACGGAGATGAGTTTCGTTCACAAGAAGCACGTCCAGATTGTGGCGGTCAACAAACTCCTGGAGTTCGAGCTTCTTGTTCGAAAGGCCATTTGCGTTCCAGTAGGCCATCTGCAGCGAATTTGGGCGTGACGGTTGTTTATTCATTAAAGTTGAATAAGCTGGCTTGGAAACGGGCTGCACGGGGGCGGCTGCTGCTGGTGTCGCTCTGACTATAGCACTGTATGAAGCACTATTCGACGCACTGTTTGATTCACTATTTGATGCTCTAGGCATCGCACTGCTCCTCCAGGGGGGCCCCGGATGGCGTTTGACTTGGCTGGGGGGTCGCTGAGGCGGAGGCCATGTCGTGTGCCTCGGCGGCTCTAGCTTGGAACTCGGCCTTGGCTTCTTCGAAGGCGGCGGCGATCTTGAGCTTGAGTTTCTCCTTGACGTCTTGCGGAAAGTTGGAGGCGTCCATCTCGCTTGGGTGCTCCTCGGGGGCCCGGATCTGGTTGAGTAGCGTTTGCGATGCGAAATCGTCAAGATTTGACATATTCTTTTTTTCTAACGTACTGTTAGGAAATTCTTTTTAAAGCACAGGGCGCTGTTAAAACAACTTCCCTTGGCATTCTCTGCAACTGGAGAGCACGCGAAACCAGCGGCCCGAAGGCCTGGACTTGACACGTGCTCTTTTTTTCAATTCAACTTTCGGCTCTCCTTTGTTTAATTATTAACGAATCGATCCGTTTAGTTTTACGACAACTTAACTATTAATAATTTGCAAGCTTCTAAAGCCTCAAGGCTGGCCGAACCAAACTCTTTCGTTATTGCCGCTCATTACATGACGTTTTTAGTTTTTAAACTAGTAAAGAGTAAATTGTCGCACGTCTGATAGATATATCTTTTTGTTGTGAAAATTTGTGGTTCTGAAAAGAACCGTTTTTTTTTTTTTTTTTAAATTCCTTCTGCGATGACGGGGCAGTTTCGTTTGCAGCTCGCTTAACCGCCGAAGCCGTACAGGGTGCGGCCTTGCCGCTTCAGGGCGTACACGACGTCCATGGCGGTGACGGTCTTCCTCTTGGCGTGCTCGGTGTAGGTGACGGCGTCCCTGATGACGTTCTCGAGGAACACCTTCAGAACGCCCCGGGTCTCCTCGTAGATGAGGCCGGAGATGCGCTTGACGCCGCCTCGTCGGGCCAGGCGACGGATCGCAGGCTTCGTGATGCCCTGGATGTTGTCGCGGAGCACCTTGCGGTGACGCTTGGCGCCCCCTTTGCCCAATCCTTTACCTCCCTTGCCGCGGCCGGTCATCTTTAGCTCGGATCTCGGATTCTCGGACTTCGAACGTTGAACTGGAAAGCGATGCGGGATGGCTTCGTTGCTGAGAATGCCTGTGAAAATTTCGGGCTGCGCTCCTCTCTTTTATCAACTCGACTCGCGCGAGAGGCGTGCCCGGGCGCTCCGGGCTGCCAATGGGCACGAAGCAGAGTCTATAAATGCAACTCTCAAACGATCGCGGCCGTTACATCTTCGTTCCAGCTCTGTCCGTGCAAGTCGCAAGAGAACTTTACCGTTTTACTCTATTCGCCATGGCCCGTACCAAGCAGACGGCTCGTAAATCTACCGGAGGCAAGGCCCCGCGCAAACAGCTCGCTACTAAGGCGGCGAGGAAGAGCGCTCCCGCGACCGGCGGCGTCAAGAAGCCCCATCGCTACAGGCCCGGTACCGTCGCCCTCCGCGAGATCAGGCGCTACCAGAAATCCACCGAGCTCCTCATTCGCAAGCTGCCCTTCCAGCGTCTGGTCCGCGAGATCGCCCAGGACTTCAAGACCGACCTGCGATTCCAGAGCTCCGCCGTCATGGCGCTCCAGGAGGCGAGCGAGGCGTACCTGGTCGGCCTCTTCGAGGACACCAATCTGTGCGCCATCCACGCCAAGAGGGTGACCATCATGCCCAAAGACATACAGCTGGCGAGACGCATCAGAGGCGAACGGGCCTAATTTAATCGCGCCTGCGATAAAACCCAAATTAAAAAAAAACGGTTCTTTTCAGAACCACAAAATTCTAAAGAAAAGAATGTCCAAGATGCGACTTGTTCCTTTTAATTTTTGCAATCTTTGCAACCTCAATTTAAATAGCTCTTTTGCGCCTTCTTGCTGTGCTATTGTTTCTTTGAATTTGAAATTCGAATTGCCTTTACTGTTAAAAGCGCGAGTTTCGTTTTAACTTGAGATAAAATATTTTGCGAGTGTGATTTATGCGGTGCTCGTGAAAAGCGGCAGGCTAACTTCGCGTCAGTTGAAAATGCGAAGTTGCACACCTAGTTACTTTTAATTTTAAAATCCATGTTACGCAAAACCTCCCTATTTAATATAATTAGCTCAATTGATTTATTACATTAACTTTTAACTTTAATTAAAACATCTCTCGATGCTCTAAACCTCATTCGTTAGCTGCATTGAATCGGTGTGATTACGTTGAAATTCAAAAATTGTGCCTCGCAGCTGCATTACAATATTATTAAGCAAATGATTTTTGCGGTGCTCGTTAACACCAGCAGAACTCAACGTCTGTGGATAATTCTTTTTGTAAAAATATTTGTGGCCCTGAAAAGGGCCATTTTAATGCCGCGTCGCGGCGGCACGTCGTCGGGAGTAGAGGATCCTGGCTGCTGGAGGCCGGCCGGTGGTGGTGTGGACGGCGACGCATTACTTCTTTTTCGCTGCTGCCTTCTTGGGGGACGCCGCCTTGGCGGGGGCCTTCGCCTTCTTGGGTTTCGGAGCTTTAGGCTTCTTCGTGGGCACTTTGGTGGTCTTTTTCGCCTTCGAGGGGGACTTGGGCTTGGCGGCCTTCTTCTCGGCGGCGGCGGACGGGGAAGCGGCGGCTGCCTTCTTACCTTTAGGTTTCTTGTCGGCGGCCTTCTTCGGCTTGGCGGCTTTCTTGGCGGCCGTCGAGCCCTTAGGCCTTCCGGAGCCGGGCTTCCTGCCCGCAGCCTTCTTGGGCGTCGCGGCTGAGCCCTTCTTGTCCGACTGCTTGGCGGAACCGCCTCCGGCGGCGCCGCCGCTCAGCTTGAAAGAGCCCGAAGCGCCCTTACCTTTGGTTTGAACGAGAGCTCCGGACGCGACCGCCGATTTCAGGTACTTCTTGATGAACGGCGACAGCTTCTCGGCGTCCACCTTGTAGTTGGCGGCGACGTACTTCTTGATCGCCTGAAGTGAAGAGCCGCCTCTCTCCTTGAGGCTCTTGATCGCGTTGTTCACCATCTCGGAGGTGCGAGGGTGGTTGGGCTTCGCGCGGGCCCCTCCGGCCTTGGCGCCCTTCTTCGCGGATTTCTTCGACGAAGCGGGCGTGGAGGCGGCGGCCGCCGACGCCGCCGCAGGAGATGCCGTTGCCGAATCTGCCATCGCGCACACACTAAACTCGAACTGATAACTCACTTAACTTTTTAACAATTTCACTCGTTATTCGCGCAACCCGCGGCTGTAAACTGTAAGTAAAAGCAGCGAACTTTGCTTTCGGGAAGAACGAGACTGAATCGCGGGCGCGAGCAAGCTCACCGATACCCAACTGCGAGCGCTCGTACCGGCAATAGAAATCGCTAGAAATTTTCAATCCTCCTCGACGGCCTCGTACATGGCGCTTTCGTGTTCGCCGCCTTCGCGTTCCGACGGCGGCGACGCCCGCGTCTTTCGAGTTACGACGATCCACTTTCGCACTCGCCGAGGAGAAGCACCGGGCCGTCGGATCGTCGCGCAGGCGTTCTACGGAGTGGCCGCCGGGCCCGCCGAGCGCCTCGAACTTCCCGAGAATCTAGGTCTCGGCCGGCGCGTTCTCCTCTTTGGTGCGCCGCAGGACTCCCTTCCGTCGTCGGAGAGCGGCGTCCGGGGGTCTCCGGGAAGGCGGCCGGTACCGTCCGTCAGCGTCCCGAGCGGCATCGCCGTGGCTCTTTCGGTTCGGCGAAAAATCGCTCTCGAGCCGTTCGATGAACGATGAACATCCTGGCAAATGGAGTACCGAGACTAGGTCTCACACCTCCTTCATCGGATATGGACACTTGGCATTGGATTTGAGTGGCTGCTTATCTGCAGCTTGCCTCTAGCATGTCAGGGCAATAGAACCATTTTCGGTCTTTTGTGTCGGTGGTGAGCTTCCTCGTCGTAGTCCCCCAGTTGCCTGATTAACTGGTTGGGATTGTCTTGCAGCTGCGCGTAGAATTTTGTGGCCGCCTCCACAATGAATTCTATGATCGCTATCTGGTGAAGATCTTCGTAGATCTGCTGGTTTCTCACGAACCATGGGGCATCTACGGCGCTCCTCAGTGCCTTGTTCTGGATCACCTGAAGCTTCTTGACGTGGGACTTCGCTGCGTAGCCCCAAACGGTTGCGGCATATGTTGCCACCGGCCTGACGATGGCCTTGTAGATTTTTAGCTTGTTTTCAGAGCTAAGTTTGCTACGTCTGTTTGTGAGGCAGTACAAACTGGCCGTGACTGCCTTGGCCTTATTGGAGCAGTAGGTGATGTGTGGGCCCCACGTCATTTTGGCGTCGAGCATGACCCCAAGGTACTTTGCTTCTGCTCTCCATGGTATCGCTCGATTGAACATCACCACGTCTTCTTCTGGGCGGCGTCTTCTTTTGGTGAAGAAGAGGGCGGCGCTCTTCTCCGCGTTCACCTCGATTCTCCAGGTCTTGAACCAGGTTTCGAGGTCATCTATTGCTGCTTGCACGTGTCGAGTTGCGAGCTGCGGGCTTACGGAGCTGGCTAGGACTGCAGTGTCGTCGGCGTATAGTGCCAGTTTGGAGTTTGGCGAGTTCGGAAGGTCGCGCACGAATATGTTGAAGAGGAGCGGCGACAGGAGGGCCCCCTGGGGCACGCCGGCGGTGATGTTTCGCTCTGAAGATCTGATTCCGTTTAGCTTAATCCTAAACGATCTTTTCTTCAGAAATGAGGCTATCAGTTGAACGAGAGCTCGCGGCAAGTTTGCTTCAAGCATCTTGTGCAGGAGGCCCTTGTGCCATACCTTATCAAACGCCTTTGAGACGTCCAAAAGGACAGCAGCAGTCGATTGGTTTTTGTTAAAGCCTGATGTGATGTGCTCCGCTACCCGCAGGACCTGGTGGACGGTGCTATGCTGCGCTCTGAATCCGAATTGCTCATCTGGGATGGTGTTGTTTTCCTCGCAGGCAGTCTTCAGTCGCTCCAGGATGATGCGCTCTGCGAGTTTTCCCATTGTTGGAAGCAGGCTGATAGGGCGATAGTTTTGCGGAAAGTTGTTCGCTTGTCCTGGCTTTTGGAGCACGATGACGTCGGCGCACTTCCAGGAAGTCGGGAAATGTCGGAGTCTCAGCATTGCATTTATGATGCCTGTTGCGGCGACGATTGCCTTCCGCGGCAGCGCTTTGAGGGCCGAGTTGGTGATGCCGTCTGGGCCTGGGGCTTTTCTCGGCTTCAAAGCTTTGATGGCGGTGCCCACTTCCTGCGGCGTGGCTGGCTTCAGGTGCTGGTGGTCCACCTGGTTGAGTTGTCGCCGAACTTCCCGGTGAGTGCGATGCACGTGTTCCAAGTCAGCGTCGCGATAATTAGGGCTGCATTGTTGCTCGAGGTTGTCGGCGAACGCTTCGACCTTGTCGATGTTTGTAAATACTAGCCCGTTAGCGCCGTGGATCGGGGGCAGAGGCGTCGACTTGTTGCGCAACGCTTTGGCCATCCTCCACAGAGAGTTGTCCTGGTCGGAGAGCGACTCCAGCTTGGCATTCCAGCGCTCGTTGTTGGCTTGGGCGAGTTGAATCTTGACCTCTTCGGCCATTCGATTCGCCTCGCGCCGGTCAGCTGGGTCCATTGTTCTCTGCGCGAGCCTCCTAGCGCGATTTTTCTCTCTGATAAGCTGACGGAGGCGCTCCGGCAAAAAGGCGTCTCGATCTCTTGTAGCTCGCGAGTTCGTGGCGAAGCGGATGGAGGCCTGGATGCTGGCAGTGAGGTTACTCACGGCGGCTTCCAGGTCGTCTGTGGTTTCAATCACGGGGATGCTTCCCAGAGACTTCTCCAGGTGCTTCGTGAACGCCGGCCACGAAGTGCAGGCAGCTTGTTCGACGGGAGCGTCGCCAACGCCTCCTAGGTGGAGGAGCACCGGGTTGTGATCTGAGGATAGCTCGCTGATGGTAGTGAGCTGGTGTTGGAGGTTCACGTCCTTGATGATCACGATGTCCAATACGTCCGGCCTCCCTGTGGCTCCGTAATGCGTTGGCTCAAGGGGGCCATCCACGACGATGTCCCGGCGCTCTGAGTAGGCGTGGAGGATGCGGCCGCTGCCGTTTGTAATTCTGCTGTTCCAGACGGCGTGCTTCGCGTTGAGGTCCCCGGCGATGACCGTGGGGGCGCCGCCTTCGAGGAGCAGGTCGAGATCCTGCTCCAGGAGGCGGCGGTTCGGCGCGTTGTAAATTGCCACCAGTCGAATGGGGCCATCTTCTTTGGTTTCTACGCAGATAACGGTGGCTTCTGCGTTCTGCAGGTCAGGCGTCGTCAACGCGTGATGCTCGATAGATTTTTTAACGTAGATGGCCGTGCCGCCGCCTCTTGCGTTAGGTCGGTCGTTTCTGTAGAGCTGGTAATTAGGCAACTTGGGGTTGTCACCAGCACGGAGATGAGTTTCGTTCACAAGAAGCACGTCCAGATTGTGGCGGTCAACAAACTCCTGGAGTTCGAGCTTCTTGTTCGAAAGGCCATTTGCGTTCCAGTAGGCCATCTGCAGCGAATTTGGGCGTGACGGTTGTTTATTCATTAAAGTTGAATAAGCTGGCGATATCCTGGGCACAGCTCAGGAGGCCGGTGAGAATTTCAGCGCCGGACTTGGCGCCGCTGAGGGCGGAAAGCACCTTTTGCGCTACTGCTGCCAGCCTGGTGAAATCCAGGGTGGAGAGCAGCGCAATTAGGCTGGACATGTCTTGCGGCTTCGAGCTGCAGGTGGGCTTGGAAACGGGCTGCACGGGGGCGGCTGCTGCTGGTGTCGCTCTGACTATAGCACTGTATGAAGCACTATTCGACGCACTGTTTGATTCACTATTTGATGCTCTAGGCATCGCACTGCTCCTCCAGGGGGGCCCCGGATGGCGTTTGACTTGGCTGGGGGGTCGCTGAGGCGGAGGCCATGTCGTGTGCCTCGGCGGCTCTAGCTTGGAACTCGGCCTTGGCTTCTTCGAAGGCGGCGGCGATCTTGAGCTTGAGTTTCTCCTTGACGTCTTGCGGAAAGTTGGAGGCGTCCATCTCGCTTGGGTGCTCCTCGGGGGCCCGGATCTGGTTGAGTAGCGTTTGCGATGCGAAATCGTCAAGATTTGACATATTCTTTTTTTCTAACGTACTGTTAGGAAATTCTTTTTAAAGCACAGGGCGCTGTTAAAACAACTTCCCTTGGCATTCTCTGCAACTGGAGAGCACGCGAAACCAGCGGCCCGAAGGCCTGGACTTGACACGTGCTCTTTGGCTTCGAACTGCTGTTGAATGGATTTGGAGCTGCGCAGGCTGGGACGTCTGCACGCTTCGGTGGCTGGCTCGGGAATCTTCATCATGAAGCCGTTCCGAAAATGAGCCCTGTTTTGTAGTCTCGGTCTAATTCTTGTAGGCTCCACCCAGCGCGACTCCCTAGCCCCGATTGGCAAACGCGGTTCCCTATAAAAAACCGTTTTTTTTTTTTTTTTAAATTCCTTCTGCGATGACGGGGCAGTTTCGTTTGCAGCTCGCTTAACCGCCGAAGCCGTACAGGGTGCGGCCTTGCCGCTTCAGGGCGTACACGACGTCCATGGCGGTGACGGTCTTCCTCTTGGCGTGCTCGGTGTAGGTGACGGCGTCCCTGATGACGTTCTCGAGGAACACCTTCAGAACGCCCCGGGTCTCCTCGTAGATGAGGCCGGAGATGCGCTTGACGCCGCCTCGTCGGGCCAGGCGACGGATCGCAGGCTTCGTGATGCCCTGGATGTTGTCGCGGAGCACCTTGCGGTGACGCTTGGCGCCCCCTTTGCCCAATCCTTTACCTCCCTTGCCGCGGCCGGTCATCTTTAGCTCGGATCTCGGATTCTCGGACTTCGAACGTTGAACTGGAAAGCGATGCGGGATGGCTTCGTTGCTGAGAATGCCTGTGAAAATTTCGGGCTGCGCTCCTCTCTTTTATCAACTCGACTCGCGCGAGAGGCGTGCCCGGGCGCTCCGGGCTGCCAATGGGCACGAAGCAGAGTCTATAAATGCAACTCTCAAACGATCGCGGCCGTTACATCTTCGTTCCAGCTCTGTCCGTGCAAGTCGCAAGAGAACTTTACCGTTTTACTCTATTCGCCATGGCCCGTACCAAGCAGACGGCTCGTAAATCTACCGGAGGCAAGGCCCCGCGCAAACAGCTCGCTACTAAGGCGGCGAGGAAGAGCGCTCCCGCGACCGGCGGCGTCAAGAAGCCCCATCGCTACAGGCCCGGTACCGTCGCCCTCCGCGAGATCAGGCGCTACCAGAAATCCACCGAGCTCCTCATTCGCAAGCTGCCCTTCCAGCGTCTGGTCCGCGAGATCGCCCAGGACTTCAAGACCGACCTGCGATTCCAGAGCTCCGCCGTCATGGCGCTCCAGGAGGCGAGCGAGGCGTACCTGGTCGGCCTCTTCGAGGACACCAATCTGTGCGCCATCCACGCCAAGAGGGTGACCATCATGCCCAAAGACATACAGCTGGCGAGACGCATCAGAGGCGAACGGGCCTAATTTAATCGCGCCTGCGATAAAACCCAAATTAAAAAAAAACGGTTCTTTTCAGAACCACAAAATTCTAAAGAAAAGAATGTCCAAGATGCGACTTGTTCCTTTTAATTTTTGCAATCTTTGCAACCTCAATTTAAATAGCTCTTTTGCGCCTTCTTGCTGTGCTATTGTTTCTTTGAATTTGAAATTCGAATTGCCTTTACTGTTAAAAGCGCGAGTTTCGTTTTAACAAATCAAATCAAATCAAATACGTATATTAAACAAAATATATACAGATAATTATTTACATAACAATTTAATATTATTAATATAAGTTCGTGGGGTTGGGCCGTTCTAGGCTTTTGGCCTCTTCAGCCCTGGGGTCTTCCTTCCTTCTTATGGGTTGTTGGTTCTGCTTCTGGTCCTGATGTTGGGGTTGTTGCTTCTTCCTCGGTGGCCGGTATCTGTAATGATAATAGAAAATTGTGTAGTATTGGCTGTCAGTTGGGGGTATACTGAAAGGAAAAGAAAGATGGTTCACCTCATTGACAGTGGAGTGTCTTCCACAGTATCAATGAGGATTCCAGGTAGGTCAGGGTACAGGGACGACAGGAGGGCAGTGGGGGGGTGTGGGAGTTTCCTCTGGGGTTTTCTAGGAACACGGTTTACTGGAACGCCGTCACGGTTTAGGGGTTTGTGGGAAGTCGTGAGGGTTTCGTTGGCGATGGGAATGCCTTGTAGGAGAGTGCGATTGATGTAGTTCTGTTGGAGGTGGGTTAGGCGGTCGCATATTGAAGTGGTTTGGGTGTCGATGTGGACTAGGTTGCTGGGGTGTTCTCTGTGAAGACGGAATATGCGACGAAGAATTTGCCTTTCGCATGCTGCGATTTGATGGAGGAAATGTGGTTTGATAGTGGCGAGAAGGGGGGCTCGGTATTCAATGACGGGGCGAATGAAGGAGTTGTAGGTGTGGAGGAGGGTTCTGGAGTCGCAGCCGTGGAAGCGGCCTTGAATGCGCCGAAGAAGATTTGAACGGTTTCGGACTTTTTTTAGGGTTTCTCGGATGTCGAGGTTTAGGGAGCAGGTTCTTGCGAAGGTGATCCCCAGGTAACGGGCTTGGTTTGAAAGGGGGATTGCTTGGTTGTGGATAGAAATATTTATGTCGGCTGGATCCAGTCTGGGGTTTCGGGAGGAGTTTGGATGTCGAAAAAGGATGGCGGTTGATTTGGCGCCGTTGAGTTTGATCCTCCACTTGCTGGTCCACCTGGAGATGTGGTCGAGGGCAACTTGCATTTCGCGGGATGCGGAAAGGGAGGTTTTTTGAGAGGTCCAAATGGCGGTATCATCCGCGAAGAAACGGGTTTTGGCTCTGGTGGGGTTTGTGACTGGGAAGTCGTGGGCGTATACTGTGTATAGAAGGGGCGAAAGTATGGATCCCTGAGGGACACCTGAGAGGAGGTTGATGGGGTGGGAGTGGGAATCGGCCACTTTGACTCTGCATGTGCGGTTAGTGAGAAATGAATCTATGAGTTTGACGAAGTGTGGGCTGAGATTTAGGGAAAGAAGTTTTTGGACGAGACCGTCGTGCCAGACTTTATCGAAAGCCCGCTCTATGTCCAAGAAGACGGCGAGCGTGCATCGGTTCAGGTTGGCACTTTTGGTGGTGTCGGTGTGGAGTTCGAAGGTGGGGTTCATAGTGGATCGGTGGGGGCGAAAACCAAATTGTTCTTGGGGAAGGAGATTGTTTGATTCGAGGGTTTCTCGGAGGCGGGAAGCGATGATTTTCTCGAGGGTTTTGCCGAGGATGTTTAGAAGAGATATGGGCCGATATGATAGGGGATTGTGGGGGTCTTTGCCGGGTTTGTTAATCATGATGGTGGTAGATTCTTTCCAGGCTGTGGGGAAGTAAGAAATCTGGAGGCAGGAGTTGTAAATTGTGGCGATGGCTTCTATGACTGGGTCTGGGATTTTTTTAAGTAGAAGTGACTTAAGTTGGTCGGGGCCTGGGGCTTTGGAATTTTTGAGGCGCTTGAAGTGGGATTTGACCTCATTCAGGTTGGTGGGTTCCATTATGGGTTCTGGGTTTGGGGGGGGCGGCAGGGGGTTCATGCGGAATTGGGCAGTGGCGTGAGCAGTTCGGATTCGGAATGGCTCGTTGAAAATTGGGTCATTCGGGACTTGGTGAATGTTTCGGAGAGTTTCGGCGAAGCAGTTTGCCTTATCTTGGGGATTATTGAAGATGATGTTATTTGACGTGAGGTGGTGGTTGACGCGGGTCTTTTGGCCTGTGAGAGTTTGGAACTTATTCCAGAAAAGTTTGCCTTGGCGATAGTCAAGGGATTGGCAAGTTTGGGTCCAGGAGTTTAGATTTAGATCATCACTTCGATCTCCGTTTTCAACAACGGCACTGCACGTGTCAGCTCTCCTTGCCCCGACCTCGACACGAAACTTCAGTCGCTTTCCCATCACGTCGGCCGTCCCTTAAAAATCACATCACACTCCGGCCCAGATCGCCGCAACATCGCCCCCCGTCTTCCTACTTTCTCTTGCGTCCTGCGAGGAGTAGAGTTAGACGTTTCCGCCGAAGACGTCAAGGAAGCCCTCCGCCATGCTGGCCTTGAGTTCAACAACACCTGGCGCATCCGTTCCAAGGCCACTGACCAAGAAACCAGGTTATTTAGAGTCGTCACCAGCTCGCAATCCACCTTGGACACTCTTCTCTCCAGCGGGTTACGAATGTTTCACCATTCTTACTCCGCAGAACCCTCCAACCCTCCCAAGCCTCAACCAGTCCAATGTGGCCGATGCCTCAAATTCGACCACGTAACCTCCAGCTGCCAAGAGAGGAAGTCTGTTTGTGGAGTCTGTGGTGGGGATCACAACACTTCCTCCTGCAAACCTCATGCCACGCCCAAGTGCGGAAACTGCAACGGCGACCACGTTGCTTTTTCCGCGAAATGCCCCAATCGCCCTACTGAGGCCGCAACGGTCGACTCCGCCGCTCCCCTGAAGACGGCTGATGCCCCCCTCCCTGAGGATTTCTCCAAGGCTGATGATCCCACTGTTCACAGTATCATCCGCTTCTTTATGAACACTCTCGTCAACCTATTCCCAGACCTGCGTGGTCGAATTCAGCACGTCTTGAAGCCTCTCATCTTCCAATTCTTTGGCCTGCAGTTTGCGGCCTCTTATGCGGGCAACTGGCTGCACGTATCCTTGGTGTAAACTGCTTCTTCTCCTTGTCCACCTCTCACGTCGATTTCACTTATGGATCTACAAATCGCTACGATTAACACCAACGGCTGGACCAGGAAACGTCCTCTTATCGAGAACCTGGTTCAAGCCGAGAACATTCACGTCCTCTCCGTCACAGAGACCCATTTGAAGCCCACACAATCCCTAACTCTTCCCAGATTTCAAATCTTTCGCAAAGATGGCCCCAGAGGAAGAGCAGGCGTCGCTCTTGCCATCGATGATCGTCTTCCATCTTCTTCTCTAGATCTTCCAGAGGAATTTTCAGATCTTCATTGTTGCGCGGCGACTCTTCACACGCCGTTAGGCCCTATCCACATCTTCAGTTTGTACGTTCCCCCTGATGATCCCCTTCCAGAAAACCTTCTCGAATTCGTAGCCGCCCACCGTAGATCCATTATCATGGGAGATTTTAACGCCAGAAACACTGCTTTCGGCGACATCGCCACGAATATCAAAGGGGCCGAACTTGCCAATTGTCTTCTACTTCTAGACCTCTTCAGAATTCCCAACCAAGCTCCGACATTTATTTCCCATCTCGGATGTTCCATAATCGATCATATCATCGTCACTGATCGACTGGCCCCACACTTCACTGCTGACGCCTTTACTGGCACTCCTGTCACCAGCGACCACCTCCCTCTCGTAGCATCCACAGACATCATGGCTTCTCCACCACCTCGCCAGGGTTTCAGAACCATTCGGGACTGGAACAACGCTCGCTGGGATGACTTTCGGGAGTTTCTAGAAGATCGCCTCCAAAACATCCCCTCTCCCACCAACACCCAAGAAGTTGACGCCACTGTCGACCTTCTCTCCACTACTATCCAAGAGGCTGTTCATCAATCGGTCCCTACCAAGGCTATCAACATCAGCCGTCCACCTCTTCCACCTCAAGTCATCGCCCTCATCCGCGAAAAGCGGCGCCTTTATCGGCTTTTTACTCGTACCAGAGATCCCCAAATCAAGACCCAATGGAATCGCCTCAACGCCATCGTTCGTCGCCAAACGACCAGATTTCGGGAACAGCGTTGGAGGACAATCTGTTCTGGCCTCGACTATCGTGAGGGGGCGAGATTCTGGAGGAAGCTGAAAGGCCTCACGGGGCAGCGACGCTCTTCTGGGGTTCCGCTTCACCATGGTGGCGAGGTTGTGGTAGACCCTCAGCGACAGTCCGAAATCTTTGCCGACACCTTGGAACAGGTTTATCAAGTTCCGAACGACCCCAACTTCTCTCAGGCGCACTATGTCCAAGTTCATCAAACCCTTGCTGGTAATCCCAGTATTCGCCCGCTTCGTCTCATTCCTCCAGCCCAGGCCATTCCTGACATCAACCTTCTTCTTCCCATTGAGGAGCAGGAAGTCCTCGACGCCCTGGCCTCTGGAAAGAACACCGCCCCCGGGAACGACGGGCTCACCCGCCGAACTCTTCGCCAACTTCCCGCTGTAGCTATCACCCTCCTCACTTTGCTTTTCAACTGCTGCCTCCGTTCCGGCCACTTTCCTTTGGCTTGGAAAACAGCCAATGTGGTGATGCTACCGAAGCCCCGCAAGGATCCTAACCTTCCCTCATCTTATCGCCCAATCGCCCTTCTCAATGTTCTGGGCAAAACTTTCGAAAAGATCCTCGCTTCCAGGCTTCGACAATTTCTAGAGGCTCACAACGTCATTCCCGACTTCCAATATGGTTTTCGCCCTCAACGAAGCACCACCAACCTTCTGCTTCAGCTCCAAACCGACGCCACTCTCGCCATTAATTCCGGTCAATGCCTTCTCGCCGTCATGCTGGACATTGAGAGAGCTTTTGATTCAGTCTGGCATGCCGGTCTGCTGAAAAAGCTTTTGGACTTTCACGTCCATCCTTTCTTTGTCCGTATCATTAACAGTTACTTATCCTTCCGCCAACACCAGGTTACAGTCCGCGGAAAAACCTCAAGGTCGTTCTCCCCAAGAGCCGGTGTTCCTCAGGGCTCCATTCTCGCCCCTCTACTCTTCATCACTTTTTGCGCCGACATTCCACTTCCGCCCAACCCAAGAGTCCAACTTTTTCAGTACGCAGATGACACCGCCATCTGGGTCAAGGCCATCAGCAGCGCCCGCGCCACCAACCTTCTGTCCCCGTCACTTCTGATCCTCGAACGCTGGTTTCAGCGCTGGAGAATCAAACCCAATCCAAACAAAACCCAGGCCATCATGTTTAAAAACCCACGTCACCACAGCAGACCTTCACTGGACCCCAACAACGTCGTCTTGACATTATGGAACTCTAGACTAGAGCTCTCCACTTCAGTCATCTATCTGGGGGTTCATTTTACTTCCACCCTGAACTGGCTCCCCGAGCTTCAAAGATGCCTCGACTCTATTCAGAGAAGGAGTGCCATTCTCTCCGTACTCCGAGGCAGCTTTGGAGGCTGCCATCCTCGCACCCTCATCCACACCTACAAGACATTTATTCGACCTATTATTGATTATCGCTTTATCTGTTTTAGCGCTCTACCTCGCGACAGCGTGAAGAGGCTAAGGGCAAAGGAAAGGGCCGTCGCCAGGAAGATGCTGCACCTGAACTGGTTTCATCCCTCTCAGGAGGTTTGCGACCTTGCTGGCATCCCCCCTATAGACGGCAGACTCTCCGAACTTCGAGGCCGATTCGTGCAACGAGCGATAGAGCAGGACCACCAGCACACCGTCACCATCCTCAGGACCCCAGCATTCCAAACCAGGAGACTCAGGACGAAGAAGAGGTTTTCCCCCGCCATCCTTCTCGGCGACGCTGAAGATCTTCCCGAGGACTTCCAGGACCTCTTAGAAAACGTTCCCCTCAACCTCCGCTGATTCAGATGTCTCTGTAAATTTTCCTGAATATATGTCAATCCAATATCTTAAGACCAAATCCTGTAAAATAAAATATCTTAAGTTTAAATTTAATTTTGTAAGCAAGTATATCTTAAGTCAAAACCAAATATTGTAATGAAATATCTTAAGCTAAAAACTAAAATGAAATGTTTTTTTTTTTTTAAGCCCAAATAATTTGTACAAAGCCGAAGAGGGGTAGTCCCCTAAACGGTAGTAGGTTAGGTTTAATATAATTTTTTGTATAGACCTAGCTGAATAAACTTTGAAAATTGAAATTGAAATTGAATTGCGCGCGGCCGTTACATCTTCGTTCCAGCTCTCTCCGTTCAATTCGCAAGAGAACTTTACTATTTTCTCTATTCGCCATGGCCCGTACCAAGCAGACGGCTCGTAAATCTACCGGAGGCAAGGCCCCGCGCAAACAGCTCGCGACTAAGGCGGCGAGGAAGAGCGCTCCCGCGACCGGCGGCGTCAAGAAGCCCCATCGCTACAGGCCCGGTACCGTCGCCCTCCGCGAGATCAGGCGCTACCAGAAATCCACCGAGCTCCTCATCCGCAAGCTGCCCTTCCAGCGTCTGGTCCGCGAGATCGCCCAGGACTTCAAGACCGACCTGCGATTCCAGAGCTCCGCAGTCATGGCGCTCCAGGAGGCGAGCGAGGCGTATCTGGTCGGCCTCTTCGAGGACACCAATCTGTGCGCCATCCACGCCAAGAGGGTGACCATCATGCCCAAAGACATACAGCTGGCGAGACGCATCAGAGGCGAACGGGCCTAATTTAATCGCGCCTGCGATAAAACCCAAATGAAAAAAAAAAAACGGTTCTTTTCAGAACCACAAAATTTTAAAGAAAAGAATGTCTAAGATGCGACTTGTTACTTTTAATTTTGAACTCTTTGCAGCCTCAATTTAAATAGCTCTTTTGGGCCTTCTTGCCGCTATTGTTTCTTTGAATTTGAAATTCGAATTGCCTTTACTGTTAAAAGCGCGAGTTTCGTCTTAACTCGAGATAAAATATTTTCGAGTATGATTTATGCGGCTGCGGCGGTCGCGAAATGCGGCAGGCTAACGTCGCGTCAGTTCAAAATGCGAAGTTGCACACCTAGTTACTTTTAATTTTAAAATCCTTGTTACGCAAAACCTCCCTATCTAATATAATTAGCTCCGTTGATTTATTACATTAACTTTTAACTTTATTCAAAATATCTCTCGATGCTCTAAACCTAAACCTCATTCGTTATAAGCTGCATTGAATCGGTGTGATTACGTCGAAATTCAAAAATTGTGCCTCGCAGCTGCATTACAATATTATTAAGCAAATTATTTTTGCGGTGCTCGTCAACACCAGCAGAACTCAACGTCTGTCGATAATTCTTTTTGTAAAAATATTTGTGGCCCTGAAAAGGGCCATTTTAATGCCGCGTCGCGGCGGCACGTCGTCGGGAGTAGAGGATCCTGGCTGCTGGTGTGGACGGCGACGCATTACTTCTTTTTCGCTGCTGCCTTCTTGGGGGACGCCGCCTTGGCGGGGGCCTTCGCCTTCTTGGGTTTCGGAGCTTTAGGCTTCTTCGTGGGCACTTTGGTGGTCTTTTTCGCCTTCGAGGGGGACTTGGGCTTGGCGGCCTTCTTCTCGGCGGCGGCGGACGGGGAAGCGGCGGCTGCCTTCTTACCTTTAGGTTTCTTGTCGGCGGCCTTCTTCGGCTTGGCGGCTTTCTTGGCGGCCGTCGAGCCCTTAGGCCTTCCGGAGCCCGGCTTCCTGCCCGCCGCCTTCTTGGGCGTCGCGGCTGAGCCCTTCTTGTCCGACTGCTTGGCGGAACCGCCTCCGGCGGCGCCGCCGCTCAGCTTGAAAGAGCCCGAAGCGCCCTTACCTTTGGTTTGAACGAGAGCTCCGGACGCGACCGCCGATTTCAGGTACTTCTTGATGAACGGCGACAGCTTCTCGGCGTCCACCTTGTAGTTGGCGGCGACGTACTTCTTGATCGCCTGAAGTGAAGAGCCGCCTCTCTCCTTGAGGCTCTTGATCGCGTTGTTCACCATCTCGGAGGTGCGAGGGTGGTTGGGCTTCGCGCGGGCCCCTCCGGCCTTGGCGCCCTTCTTCGCGGACTTCTTCGACGAAGCGGGAGTGGAGGCGGCGGCCGCCGACGCCGCCGCAGGGGATGCCGTTGCCGAATCTGCCATCGCGCACACACTAAACTCGAACTGATAACTCACATAACTTTTTAACAATTTCACTCGTTAGTCGCGCAACCCGCGGCTGTAAACTGTAAGTAAAAGCAGCGAACTTTGCTTTCGGGCAGAAGGAGACTGAATCGCGACCGCGAGCAAGCTCACCGATACCCAACTGCGAGCGCTCGTACCGGCAATAGAAATCGCTAGAAATTTTCAATCCTCCTCGACGGCCTCGTACATGGCGCTTTCGTGTTCGCCGCCTTCGCGTTCCGACGGCGGCGACGCCCGCGTCTTTCCAGTTACGGCGATCCACTTTCGCACTCGCCGAGGAGAAGCACCGGGCCGTCGGATCGTCGCGCCGGCGTTCTACGGAGTGGCCGCCGGGCCCGCCGAGCGCCACGAACTTCCCGAGAATCTAGGTCTCGGCCGGCGCGTTCTCCTCTTTGGTGCGCCGCAGGACTCCCTTCCGTCGTCGGAGAGCGGCGTCCGGGGGTCTCCGGGAAGGCGGCCGGTACCGTCCGTCAGCGTACCGAGCGGCATCGCCGTGGCTCTTTCGGTTCGGCGAAAAATCGCTCTCGATCCTCGCTCCGTGCAGCTCGGCCGGGAGCGAGTCGAGCGGCTGCCCCGCTTCGAAGTTCGAAGGCGTCCCCGTCGAGCGACGGGAGTCCCGGCGCGCCACTTTCTGTTCGAGGAACCTCTCCCGGGCGCCTTATCCATCGAGACCTTCCTCGGCGAGCCGGAGGACCGCGCGAAAATCGAAGCGGGCTAGCGCACCGCGACGCCGTCGGGCGCCTCGAGTTTTAGTTCGAAGACTGCCGCTTTCGTTCGTCCGAGCGCGTTTTATTAATAATTACATTATGATTATATTAATATCATTTTCATACCCGAGCACCGACTTGCAAAAATTGTGAGCTTGCAGAATACGCGAAATTCGAGATCGGTCTGCTTGTTGATGTTATTATATGACATTTCAGACTCCCAGTCGACGAGTTAAATTTATGTGGCCGTTCCTATTAAAGATAACGCTCCGCTGATTGTAAGTTTTGCCGAAGCCGTGTCGGCATTAATTTATAACGGCCTAATTTTTTTTGCTTCGAGACGCGGTTAATTATGCCTAATAAGGGATGAACAGAGAGCGAAATAAGATTTTCCAATATCGTAATATATTTATATTTAATTTTTAATGGCGTGGCAGTCGATGCCCTGTCGTTGTAATGGGCGATTATTTTAAAATAAAATTGTGTTCGGCTCGGACAATAAGTTATGACCGGATGGCAAGCGCGAGGCGCCTATTTTCCTTCGCGTATTTGCTTTTCGGAGAGGAGTTTTTTTTTAAAGCTCCACTCCAAACGCCGATGCAAATTTCAGCCGATTGTCAGTTGTAAAACAGTATTTCGACTTCGACTGACGATCTCTCTTCGAAACATTAAAGCTCCTCTTAAGCCCGGATAATGAGAAAAATTACAGACAACGGCCATACCACATTGAAAGCACCGGTTCTCGTCCCAGTCGCAGTCAGGCAGCGGTAAGAAGCAGACGTGCCTACTTAAAAGTGATTTTTTACCGAGTGTAAACGCGAAGCGAACAATCGGGCCAGCCCGACATAAACTACAGCGGGCAGCGCGCCCAGCAATGCCCAGAAGAGCGCGATATGTGCATAAACTGTAAATAGTGTAATTAGTGACAGAGTAATTAATAGACAATTAACGGCAGCAGTGGATGCGTAAAAAACGCGCGCCGACCTTTAACGCGAAGCGTGCAGCAAACGAGTTGCGCGAAAAAATCTCGAATGCAGACGCTCGATCGAAAACAATCGCGAACATTTTGAAAGCTAAAAGAAATGTGCAGCGAGCAAGAATTAACATGAAGAAGCACACTCTCGATGACGTGGGAAATCCAACCTCAACTCTGCACTCAGCAACAGAAGCAAACAAGGCACCGAGATCCGGCAACACCGCGGACGCCACGGTAGAAGCTGGCACCGCCGTGAACGCAAGCGGCGATGCGACATCAACAAGAGGGACATCGCCACTGGGATGGAAGCTTATACCGCCACCGAGATACTGGGAAAGAGGAAAGTACTGGGAAGCGAAACAAAAAGCAGACAAGGAATGGAAAGAGAAGGAAAGAAAAGCCCGCACGGAATCTAGCAACGAGAAGAAAACCGACAACGCCGGAACTTTACAATCAGCAACGGACACAAAAAAGACAGCGACAACCGGCAACACCGCGGACTTCCCGGTAGACAGCACCGTCACCCACCAGCAACGGGCCCTGAAGCACCAAACAACCGATAATTCCAAGAATACAATGGAATCGAGCGAGCGAAGGAAAACCGGCAACCCTGCGGACTTCCCAGCGGCAGCCGTCACCGCCGCGAGTGCGACCGCGGCCGCCAAGAACTGGACCCCGGAGCTTATCACGGGCTTAAACAGCACGACATTCCAGGGGAGAAAATCCGAGGACATCCAAACGACAGTAAGCGAGACAGAGACGACCGGCAACGCAGCGCAAGCCGCAACAGCAACCACCAGCGGAAGTTTAAATTCAACTACAGATTGGAGATTCCAGACGAAACGCAAAAAGCGGAGCGCGCAGACAAAAGAAAAAACGACTGCAAAAAGGGCAGTAACAGAAACAAAAAAACAGGTACGCCCCACTAACTGATTCGGAGGAAGAAGAAATGGAAATCGCCGAAAGCGAAGGCGAGGCTGAGCAGAACTGCAACCAAAAAAATAGAAAACCGCCGCCGATAGTCATCCACGGCAAAGAAGTGCAACATGCCGCGTTAATAGGGCATTTGAAATCTAACGCAAAGAAGGGCTTCAACGTCAAATACACGAAGGAAACAACAAACATCTTTATAAACGACACCGAGGAATGGAAATCCTACATCACAGCGCTAAAAGAACAGAACGTAGCATTCCACACATACACGGAGAAAACCAGAAAAACCCATGCTTTCGTAGTGCGAGGACTGGATGGACAGCCAGAGGCGCTTGAAGTCGAAGAGGACCTAAAAGGACAAGGACTACATATGCAGAAATGCATCAAAATGAAAGCCAAGCGTCCCCTGTACATGATTATTACAGGGAACGAAATAACGCTAAAGAACCTCAACCAAAAATACAGGTTCGTGACGCATACGAGGATCTACTGGGAGCGACTCATAAACACCAAAGTGCTAATACAATGCCATCGATGCCAATTGTGGGGACACGGAACCACAAATTGCTTCGCTAAGCCAAAGTGTGTTAAATGTGCCGAAAGCCATTTATCACAAGAATGCAAGAGGACGAAGGAAGAGGCTCCCACATGCGCAAACTGTGGTAAGTCACACACGGCAAATAATATAGTTTGTGAAATTTACCAGGCTAAACTGCAACTAAGACGGAAGAGGGCACCCCAACAGAGACCAGAAACGAGAACGCCGGGCCAATCAGAATTCCCGGCCCTCAGAACCGACCGATGGAAGCCGGCTCCGCCCCCGCAGACCAATCCCTGGCACAGGGTAGCCGCAGCCAATCACGGGCCAGCAGCGGCCACACCAGCCAACCCAAGCGCTACTGGGACAGCACCAAGGGCCAATCAAATGGCCATGCACCAGGAAAGCACCGACCAAGCGACGCAGCTCAAGGACCTCTGCGAGGAACTAAAAAACTTAAATAAATTAATAAACGTTGAAGGAATGCTGAAAGCTGTAAAACAGCTAAATAATTTGTTACGAGGATGTACCTCTCCTCTCGAAAAATTTACCACATTCAACAGATTTGCGGAAAACCTGTCTGAGTTTGGTATATAGGCTAAAAACCTCTCTTGAAACGCTAACAAAAATATAATAGAAATTCAAACACGAAAAACTCCCACTGGCGGCACAATTAGAGCAGGTTTTTAGCTTATATTTTTTCCTGCAAAATCCCATGAAAACGAACACAAAAGCATACCGACAACGACCAAAATCACAATAAGTCGCCGAAAACGGCGGCGATAAAGGCCAGGCGCCCAAACAAAACGCATTAAAGTGTAAGCTCGAAAAATAAAGAGCAGGAAACTTTAGATAACAATACCGACTAACAAAAAATTAATAATATAACATAGCTTTAGCATATAGTATCTCTAATGCAAAAAATATGTTGTTGTTAATCCCTGTATATATATTTGTAAATAAATCCCTTTGAATTTGAATTTTTTTTTTGGTTCTCGTCCGATCACCGAAGTTAAGCAATGTCGGGCGCGGTCAGTACTTGGATGGGTGACCGCTTGGGAACACCGCGTGCCGTTGTCACTTTTTTTGTGACCTCTTGCTTCTTCGAGGTTGATTTTTAAAACGGACGAGGACCTTTTCAAGCTAAAACTCACTTTTCAGGCTGATATTCTGTACGCGCACATAAATGTAAATAGTTTGCTAGATGCCGGAGTCGGCTCTCGTTTACTTTTAGCTCTGCATTATAATTTCAACCTTCTTTGTTGTTATGTTCGCACGACCATTGGTCACGTACTACATATTCTTAATGGCGTCGAATATCGAGTGATCAAGATAAATTTCATATCGAGTTGGCCGATGTTACATCACGTTTATGTCGAGCGAACTAGATATGAAATTTATTTCATCGCCCCACTGATCGTTATGGCCTTTGTTATTATGTGTATTAGTACTGTTTTGTTATTTATATTACTACTATAATTATTATTAAAAATCGGATGTTTGTAAGAAAAGATTAAAAAAAACGAAAGATCCATTTAAAAAAAGAGTTGTTTTATTAACTAAAACGTAAGAAAAGATTTAAAAAACAAAAGATCTATATGAAAAAAGACTTTTTTTAAACTAGAAAGTAAGAAAAGATTAAAAAAACAAAAGATCTATATGAAAAAAGACTTTTTTTAAACTAAAAAGTAAGAAAAGATCTAAAAAACAAAAGATCTATATGAAAAAAGACTCTTTTTAAACTAGAAAGTAAGAAAAGATTAAAAAAACAAAAGATCTATATGAAAAAAGACTTTTTTAAACTAAAAAGTAAGAAAAGATCTAAAAAACAAAAGATCTATATGAAAAAAGACTTTTTTTAAACTAGAAAGTAAGAAAAGATTAAAAAAACAAAAGATCTATATGAAAAAAGACTTTTTTTAAACTAAAAAGTAAGAAAAGATCTAAAAAACAAAAGATCTATATGAAAAAAGAGTTTTTTTTAAATGAACACGTAAGAAAAGATTAAAAAAACAAAAGATCCATATAAAAAAAGATTTAAAAAACAAAAGATTCATATGAAAAAAAAGTTTTTTTAACTAAAACGTAAGAAAAGATTTAAAAAACAAAAGATCTATATATAAAAAGAGTTTTTTTAACTAAAACGTAAGAAAAGAACTAAAAAACAAAAGATCTATATGAAAAAAGACTTTTTTTAAACTAGAAAGTAAGAAAAGGTTAAAAAAACAAAAGATCTATATGAAAAAAGACTTTTTTTAAACTAAAAAGTAAGAAAAGATTTAAAAAACAAAGTGTCCATATGGAAAAAGAGTTTTTTTAACTGAAACGTAAGAAAAGATTTAAAAAACAAAAGATCAATATGAAAAAAGAGTTTTTTTTTAATTAAAACGTAAGAGAAGATTGAAAAACAAAGGATCCATATGAGACACGGGTTTTTTTATAGGAAAACCTAAGAGAGAGTTATCTCTTTACAGGACAACGTAAGAAACGACATAGACTTTGATATTAAAAGTATCTAAGCAAGCGATCCAAACGGCCGGACGTTACGCACAAGATGAAACACGAAACTCGCCCGCGAATTCGGAGAATTCGGCTGATCGGACGATAAAACCGATATGGGCCTTATCGGTGTGCGAAGCAGATGGAGAGGGAGATCGCCGACGCAAGCACTGGGCGCGGGTTAGAGGCAGCAAAATCGAACAAGAGATTTGCGTGGGCGAGCGACAGAGAAAGAAATGCTCCGACGAGGGTTAGGCAGGTAGCGAGTTCGAAGCCGGTTCGGGGCACCTTTTTAAAAAATATTTCAAAGCGCGTATGCACATACCTAACCCGTGTCATCTCGAAAACTGAAATTGGGCGTCCCAGAAGCTCTCTCTTCGACAAATTCGATAGCGAGGGCAACGTGCACATAAAAAATTTTAAATATCGAACGGGCCAACGGCCGAAATCCGAGAATTGCGAAAGACGCGAGCGCAAGCAAAACAAACGGCGCCGCCGTACGTTAATGTACTATTGGTAACAAATTATTTCAAAACGTCACTCTCCCAGTAAAGCCAAGAATGAGTTTAGTTATAATTATTCGACAAATTGCACATTTATCTAATTTTATAATTGTTTCGTATCGTAGTTTCTGATATTAAAATTTGATATGACATATGACAGGTTGGATATTATTCACATGACAGTTAAAAAGTCATTTCGTCAACTAAAATAATAGAAATTCGTGGCTTCTAGATTTGTTACTTGTCCTAGTCTTTTCTCTTTGTGTAGCAATAGTACAAGATGAAACACGAAACTCGCCCGCGAATTCGGATAATTCGCCTGCAGTTCGATAAAACCCATTGAGGGACGCAGAGCGAGAGAGAGAGAGAGAGAGAGAGAGAGTCAGTGAGACAGAGAGAGTATGAGTGCGCGTGCGTAAGAGTGAAAGACCGAACGTTTATTGTTCGAGCAGCAAGGAGCAGCTGATGTACGCGGGTCCGATGCACTAAAAAGGAAAACGAGATTTGCATGCGCGAGCGACAGAGAAAGAAACGAATCGGCGGGCGTTAGGTAGGTAGCGAGTTCGAAGCCGGTTCGGGGCAACTTTTATAAAAATCCTTCAAAGCGCGTATGCACATACCTAACCCGTGTCATCTCGAAAACTGAAATTGGGCGTGGCAGGAGGTTTCTCTTTGACAAATTCGATAGCGAGGGCAACGTGCACATAAAAAATTTTAAATATCGAACGGGCCAACGGCCGAAGTCCGAGAATTGCGAAAGATGCGAGCGCAAGCAAAACAAACGGCGCGGCGCCGTGTTACACGTACACAGCTGATTGCAAATAAAACTGGGTCAGCTGGTATGCAATATGATGTACAATAAAACATTAAATACTCGTAATTATGTTGCTTTTTCTAATGCTTCTTTCTTTTTAATAGTATTTTATGCAGTCGACCTACGGAAATATAAGTTGGAGCAATTTTCACACGTTATTAAAAACGCAAAAAGTGGTCTCGAGACTTGACCCAGTTTTATTTGCAATCAGCTGTGCAAGACGAAACACGATACTCGCAAGCACGCGGAGGCTGCTGCAGAGCGATAAAAACAGAAAGAGATTAAAATATTCATTTCCAAAGTTCAATTTTACCGGTCTTCGATCGTCGTTTGGTTTTTCGCCTTCGAGTTTTTTAAATTTATCGTCTAGCGAGATATTCTTTTTGAGAGGTGGATTGTGGTTCTGAAAAGAACCGTTTTTTTTTTTTAGAGCTGCAACTTCCGCCCGGAGGAGCGGAGCTTCGCCTTCGGCTTCTTACTTCGAGCTGGTGTACTTGGTGACGGCCTTGGTTCCTTCGCTCACGGCGTGCTTCGCCAGCTCGCCGGGCAACAGAAGCCTGACGGCCGTTTGGATCTCCCGGCTCGTGATGGTCGAACGCTTGTTGTAGTGCGCCAGGCGGGAGGCCTCGGCGGCGATGCGCTCGAAGATGTCGTTGACGAAGCTGTTCATGATGCTCATCGCCTTGCTGGAGATGCCGGTGTCGGGATGCACCTGCTTCAGCACCTTGTAGATGTAGATGGCGTAGCTCTCCTTCCTCCTGCGCTTCTTTTTCTTGTCGCCCTTCGAGATGTTCTTCTGCGCCTTTCCGGCCTTCTTTGCTGCTTTTCCGCTGGTCTTGGGTGGCATGGCTGCGATAGAATGGGTTTTCTGTGATCCTTTCGAACTTCGACTGCGACTGCGACTGCGGTCTTCTGATTCGGCTCGAGATTTAATATCGGAACGAAAAATCAAATCAAATCAAATACGTATATTAAACAAAATATATACAGATAATTATTTACATAACAATTTAATATTATTAATATAAGTTCGTGGGGTTGGGCCGTTCTAGGCTTTTGGCCTCTTCAGCCCTGGGGTCTTCCTTCCTTCGTATGGGTTGTTGGTTCTGCTTCTGGTCCTGATGTTGGGGTTGTTGCTTCTTCCTCGGTGGCCGGTATCTGTAATGATAATAGAAAATTGTGTAGTATTGGCTGTCAGTTGGGGGTATACTGAAAGGAAAAGAAAGATGGTTCACCTCATTGACAGTGGAGTGTCTTCCACAGTATCAATGAGGATTCCAGGTAGGTCAGGGTACAGGGACGACAGGAGGGCAGTGGGGGGGTGTGGGAGTTTCCTCTGGGGTTTTCTAGGAACACGGTTTACTGGAACGCCGTCACGGTTTAGGGGTTTGTGGGAAGTCGTGAGGGTTTCGTTGGCGATGGGAATGCCTTGTAGGAGAGTGCGATTGATGTAGTTCTGTTGGAGGTGGGTTAGGCGGTCGCATATTGAAGTGGTTTGGGTGTCGATGTGGACTAGGTTGCTGGGGTGTTCTCTGTGAAGACGGAATATGCGACGAAGAATTTGCCTTTCGCATGCTGCGATTTGATGGAGGAAATGTGGTTTGATAGTGGCGAGAAGGGGGGCTCGGTATTCAATGACGGGGCGAATGAAGGAGTTGTAGGTGTGGAGGAGAGTTCTGGAGTCGCAGCCGTGGAAGCGGCCTTGAATGCGCCGAAGAAGATTTGAACGGTTTCGGACTTTTTTTAGGGTTTCTCGGATGTCGAGGTTTAGGGAGCAGGTTCTTGCGAAGGTGATCCCCAGGTAACGGGCTTGGTTTGAAAGGGGGATTGCTTGGTTGTGGATAGAAATATTTATGTCGGCTGGATCCAGTCTGGGGTTTCGGGAGGAGTTTGGATGTCGAAAAAGGATGGCGGTTGATTTGGCGCCGTTGAGTTTGATCCTCCACTTGCTGGTCCACCTGGAGATGTGGTCGAGGGCAACTTGCATTTCGCGGGATGCGGAAAGGGAGGTTTTTTGAGAGGTCCAAATGGCGGTATCATCCGCGAAGAAACGGGTTTTGGCTCTGGTGGGGTTTGTGACTGGGAAGTCGTGGGCGTATACTGTGTATAGAAGGGGCGAAAGTATGGATCCCTGAGGGACACCTGAGAGGAGGTTGATGGGGTGGGAGTGGGAATCGGCCACTTTGACTCTGCATGTGCGGTTAGTGAGAAATGAATCTATGAGTTTGACGAAGTGTGGGCTGAGATTTAGGGAAAGAAGTTTTTGGACGAGACCGTCGTGCCAGACTTTATCGAAAGCCCGCTCTATGTCCAAGAAGACGGCGAGCGTGCATCGGTTCAGGTTGGCACTTTTGGTGGTGTCGGTGTGGAGTTCGAAGGTGGGGTTCATAGTGGATCGGTGGGGGCGAAAACCAAATTGTTCTTGGGGAAGGAGATTGTTTGATTCGAGGGTTTCTCGGAGGCGGGAAGCGATGATTTTCTCGAGGGTTTTGCCGAGGATGTTTAGAAGAGATATGGGCCGATATGATAGGGGATTGTGGGGGTCTTTGCCGGGTTTGTTAATCATGATGGTGGTAGATTCTTTCCAGGCTGTGGGGAAGTAAGAAATCTGGAGGCAGGAGTTGTAAATTGTGGCGATGGCTTCTATGACTGGGTCTGGGATTTTTTTAAGTAGAAGTGACTTAAGTTGATCGGGGCCTGGGGCTTTGGAATTTTTGAGGCGCTTGAAGTGGGATTTGACCTCATTCAGGTTGGTGGGTTCCATTATGGGTTCTGGGTTTGGGGGGGGCGGCAGGGGGTTCATGCGGAATTGGGCAGTGGCGTGAGCAGTTCGGATTCGGAATGGCTCGTTGAAAATTGGGTCATTCGGGACTTGGTGAATGTTTCGGAGAGTTTCGGCGAAGCAGTTTGCCTTATCTTGGGGATTATTGAAGATGATGTTATTTGACGTGAGGTGGTGGTTGACGCGGGTCTTTTGGCCTGTGAGAGTTTGGAACTTATTCCAGAAAAGTTTGCCTTGGCGATAGTCAAGGGATTGGCAAGTTTGGGTCCAGGAGTTTAGGCGAAAAAGATTAATGTCTCGGCGGATTTGGGCGTTTAGCCTGTTGAAAGTCGTTTTGAAGATGGGCAAGCCGGTTCGGGAGAAATCGTGGTACGCTCGGCGTTTTTGGCGGATCAAGCTTAGAATGTATGGGGGGAGAGGTCGTTTATGTTTAGGAATGCGTTTAATGGGGATATGAAGTGTTTTAGCTTGATCGATGACAGAAGTTAGTTGGGATATTTGGTTATCGATGTCTTCCGGGATTTGGGTGGGGTTTATGGGAGGGAGATTTTGGGCGATAAAATCTTGGAAGTTATCCCAGTCGGCGTTTGGATAATCAAAAATGGTGATGTAATCAGACGGAGGTTGACGGCCTGGGAAATTAAAGTTTGATATGACCGGAAGGTGGTCGGAGGTGATGGTGGTGCCGATGGTGGAATCAGGGTTTGTGAAGGGCGATAGCTGATCCGAAACGAGGATGTGGTCAACTATTGAGCAGCCGTTGTGGGTGATGCAGGTTGGGAGGACGTTGCGGAGACGTGAAATAGGGAGATTGTTTAAGATGTTGACTAGGGATCTGCCGTTTCTGTTGGAGATTGTGTCACCGAAGTCGGTGTGGCGTGAATTGAAGTCGCCTAGGATTATTGAATGATTGTGCTGGGAAACGTAATCGAGCAAGTCTGCGGATACGTGTGAGTTGGGTGGGTTGTAATAACAAACTATTAAGATTTGGAGGTTGTTTATATGGAGATTTGCTGCAACTGCTTCGAGGTGAGCTAGGTGAGGGGGGAGAGGGTGGGCTGTGGAGGCAAGCTGGCTTGAAATTAACAGGGATGTGCCATACAGATGTCCGTGGTTAGGGGGGGCTTTCTGGTAGGTATGGTAGCCTGTGATGTTGAGGGTGGGTCTGAAGCGGGTTTCTGTGATGGCGAGGATGGAGATGTTGTCATTGAATAGAAGGTTCTTGACGGAGAGGAGTTTGCGGCGTACGCCGCAGGCGTTGACGGTTCCAAAGAAAAGGTCGTGCGCCATTAAGGAGGGCCGGGGGCAGAAAAAAAAAATGGAAGTTGGAGGGGGGGCGATTTAATTAAAAGTAAAAACGACTTTATTACCGGAATGGGATATACGGAGAAAACGGGCTAGGCAGGCCATGGGCGGACTGCTCAAGGGTGGTTTGAATCTTCTGCTTTTGCAGGGGGAAAAGATCGAAGAGGGTTTTTGGTGAGAAAACGGATGAATTGTCTCACCGATAGAAAAGGTTCGTGGGTTTCGTCTTCGTCCATGTCGGAGTTTTCGGGATCGAGGCTGGGTTCGATGATTTTGGTCGGGACAACAGGGGTTTCGGGGGTAATGGTTTGGGGGTTTTTGGGAAGTTAGGGCATTGGTGAGACCAGGCTGGGTGGTTTCCTTTGCAGAAGGGGCAGCTGGGGGTTTCGCTGGGGCATTTTCCGGGGGAGTGGGTGTTTGGGCAAGTGGGGCACACAGGTTTGCTTCTGCAATCGGAGAGGGAGTGCCCGAAGGCAAACATAGCAGTTGTTTTGTTTTTGCACTGGAGAGGTATAGGGGTGGGGGGGTGAGAGGGCTCGCAAGGATGTTTGCGGCCGAAAAGTTGGAGCCTGGAGATGCTTCCCTGCCATCTTAACGGATTGATGGCGCACGAAAAGATCCTGCTGGCACGTCTGCTTCCTGTCCGCTGCGCTTCTTTTTCTTGTCGCCCTTCGAGATGTTCTTCTGCGCCTTTCCGGCCTTCTTTGCTGCTTTTTCCGCTGGTCTTGGGTGGCATGGCTGCGATAGAATGGGTTTTCTGTGATCCTTTCGAACTTCGACTGCGACTGCGACTGCGGTCTTCTGATTCGGCTCGAGATTTAATATCGGAACGAAAATGAGCCCTGTTTTGTAGTCTCGGTCTAATTCTTGTAGGCTCCACCCAGCGCGACTCCCGAGCCCCGATTGGCAAACGCGGTTCCCTATAAATTCGTTGCGCGCCGGCAGGCCCGCTTCAATACACGGTCGACTTCTCGTTCTATCGCATCTGCTGCTTGTATTCCGATCCTACTAGAACAATGTCCGGACGCGGTAAGGGAGGAAAGGTCAAGGGAAAGGCGAAGTCCCGCTCCAGCCGTGCCGGCCTCCAGTTCCCAGTCGGCAGAATACACAGGCTCCTCAGGAAAGGGCAACTACGCGGAGCGCGTCGGCGCCGGGGCGCCCGTCTACCTGGCCGCCGTCATGGAGTACCTCGCCGCCGAAGTTCTCGAGTTGGCCGGCAACGCGGCCCGCGACAACAAGAAGACCCGCATCATCCCCCGCCATCTCCAGCTGGCGATAAGGAACGACGAGGAGCTGAACAAGCTGCTCTCCGGAGTCACGATCGCCCAGGGCGGCGTCCTGCCGAACATCCAGGCGGTTCTGTTGCCCAAGAAAACTGAAAAGAAGGCTTAAATTCGAACAAACTATGAGCAAAAAACCGGCCCTTCTCAGGGCCACAAATTCTCTTTCAAAAAGAATGCATCTTAAACAGACGTTATTGCTATTTATTAGATTTAATTATTAACGCTGAAATAAAGCGATCCTGCCCGGGTTACATTACAAGTAATCGTTTAGTAGTAATCGCAGGCTGTTGCGCATTTTTTTTTCAATTCAACTTTCGTTCAATTTTAGAACAAATTATTAACGAAATGCTTAGAAACGAAATAGGATAGTGCGCGGCCGCATTCTTCGATCCGTTTAGTTTTACGACAAGTAACTATTAATAATTTGCAAGCTTCAAAGCTGGCCAAACGTTGTTGCCGCTCATTACATGACGTTTTTAGTTTTTTTAACTAGTAAAGAGTAAATTGTCGCACGTCTGATAGATATATCTTTTTGTTGTGAAAATTTGTGGTTCTGAAAAGAACCGTTTTTTTTTTTTAAATTCCTTCTGCGATGACGGGGCAGTTTCGTTTGCAGCTCGCTTAACCGCCGAATCCGTACAGGGTGCGGCCTTGCCGCTTCAGGGCGTACACGACGTCCATGGCGGTGACGGTCTTCCTCTTGGCGTGCTCGGTGTAGGTGACGGCGTCCCTGATTACGTTCTCGAGGAACACCTTCAGCACGCCCCGGGTCTCCTCGTAGATTAGGCCGGAGATGCGCTTGACGCCGCCTCGTCGGGCCAGGCGACGGATCGCAGGCTTCGTGATGCCCTGGATGTTGTCGCGGAGCACCTTGCGGTGACGCTTGGCGCCCCCTTTGCCCAATCCTTTACCTCCCTTGCCGCGGCCGGTCATCTTTAGCTCGGATCTCGGATTCTCGGACTTCGAACGTTGAACTGGAAAGCGATGCGGGCTGGCCTCGTTGCTGAGAATGCCTGTGAAAAATTTCCGCTGCGCTCCTCTCTTTTATCAACTCGACTCGCTCGAGAGGCGTGCCCGGGCGCTCCGGGCTGCCAATGGGGTGCGCCTTCTCGAAGCAGAGTCTATAAATTCAACTCGCAAACGCGCGCGGCCGTTACATCTTCGTTCCAGCTCTCTCCGTTCAATTCGCAAGAGAACTTTACTATTTTCTCTATTCGCCATGGCCCGTACCAAGCAGACGGCTCGTAAATCTACCGGAGGCAAGGCCCCGCGCAAACAGCTCGCGACTAAGGCGGCGAGGAAGAGCGCTCCCGCGACCGGCGGCGTCAAGAAGCCCCATCGCTACAGGCCCGGTACCGTCGCCCTCCGCGAGATCAGGCGCTACCAGAAATCCACCGAGCTCCTCATCCGCAAGCTGCCCTTCCAGCGTCTGGTCCGCGAGATCGCCCAGGACTTCAAGACCGACCTGCGATTCCAGAGCTCCGCAGTCATGGCGCTCCAGGAGGCGAGCGAGGCGTATCTGGTCGGCCTCTTCGAGGACACCAATCTGTGCGCCATCCACGCCAAGAGGGTGACCATCATGCCCAAAGACATACAGCTGGCGAGACGCATCAGAGGCGAACGGGCCTAATTTAATCGCGCCTGCGATAAAACCCAAATGAAAAAAAAAAACGGTTCTTTTCAGAACCACAAAATTTTAAAGAAAAGAATGTCTAAGATGCGACTTGTTACTTTTAATTTTGAACTCTTTGCAGCCTCAATTTAAATAGCTCTTTTGCGCCTTCTTGCCGCTATTGTTTCTTTGAATTTGAAATTCGAATTGCCTTTACTGTTAAAAGCGCGAGTTTCGTCTTAACTCGAGATAAAATATTTTCGAGTATGATTTATGCGGCTGCGGCGGTCGCGAAATGCGGCAGGCTAACGTCGCGTCAGTTCAAAATGCGAAGTTGCACACCTAGTTACTTTTAATTTTAAAATCCTTGTTACGCAAAACCTCCCTATCTAATATAATTAGCTCCGTTGATTTATTACATTAACTTTTAACTTTATTCAAAATATCTCTCGATGCTCTAAACCTAAACCTCATTCGTTATAGCTGCATTGAATCGGTGTGATTACGTCGAAATTCAAAAATTGTGCCTCGCAGCTGCATTACAATATTATTAAGCAAATTATTTTTGCGGTGCTCGTCAACACCAGCAGAACTCAACGTCTGTCGATAATTCTTTTTGTAAAAATATTTGTGGCCCTGAAAAGGACCATTTTAATGCCGCGTCGCGGCGGCACGTCGTCGGGAGTAGAGGATCCTGGCTGCTGGAGGCAGGCCGGTGGTGGTGTGGACGGCGACGCATTACTTCTTTTTCGCTGCTGCCTTCTTGGGGGACGCCGCCTTGGCGGGGGCCTTCGCCTTCTTGGGTTTCGGAGCTTTAGGCTTCTTCGTGGGCACTTTGGTGGTCTTTTTCGCCTTCGAGGGGGACTTGGGCTTGGCGGCCTTCTTCTGCGAGGAAGCTTCCGCTGCCGTCCTTACTGGATTGCCGAGCTGCAAGCTCCCGTTTTGCCAGTGCCAAGTTCTTTAGACTTTCTTTCGTGCCCGGACAATTTCTAGTTGTAAGTTAGCGTAAGTTTCTTAGCATAGTGTGTATATATTGATGTCTATATTTATGTGTTTCTTTGCCTATTCGTGTATTCTTGTATATATTTGTTTGTGACAAGCGTTAAGTGTTTGTTGCGTATTACGTCAGCGTGACGTAATACAATTTCACTTTCACTTAACGCCCGCTGTGATTTCTCTCCGAGAAATATTGTTTTTTTTTCTTCATGCTTTTTTCTGTTTACCATATGTGCTTATTGTAATACACAACTCCAAGTGTAATTGTGTGTATTTTGTACTCCAGTTATTTATGTGTGTTGCTTGCGTACAATAAACACCTTCTCATTTACTTAACTTAGACTCTAATTGACTCTTGCGCCTTAGTGTAAAGTAAAAAGGCGGGCCACATCGAATTATACATCAGGATGATGTTGCCACACCTACGACCGGCACTTCTGTACCCTCCGCCAGGCGACGTGATAGGATTGATCGAACGCGCACAACAGGCTGAAATAGACCTCAAAGGTGCCGCCCCTAGCGCACCAAAAGAGGTCAAGACACCAGCACCAGAGGCGACACCTAGGACACCGGCACCGTGTCAATTCTGCCCAGGCAGACATTATCACCGCCACTGCCCAACCCTAAACGCAGCACCACAGGCGGGAAACGCGGAGCAGGCCGGGAGCAGCAGCAGCAACCGACCTCTGTAATCCTGCTGCGAACGGGAGGTGGAACAAACGGCTTGCCCAAACTAAATGCCGTTGTCGCCGGGATTCCCCACGAAGCCCTTCTGGACTCGGCCGCCACCCACAATTTCATACGGGAGGACTTAGCAGAGGCGATCCACCCTCTGCATCCCGGAGCCATGGCAAGCCTAGCAAGCGCTTCCAAAACCATGGACATCCTGGGGGAAACCTCGGTGTCCTACCTCATCGGCCGAGATCAATTCCGTTCTCCGTTCCTGGTGGTGCCTGACCTGATCAGCCCAATGATCCTGGGATATCCCTGGCTGGAGGAACAGCACGCCGTTTTGGACCTCCATCGGCGAACCGTGCATTTTGTTCGCCGAACCAGCCACTGGAGTCAGCAACCCCGCCCCAGGGACAGCACCGCTATCGAGTTGCTAAACGTCTCGCACGGATTTCCTCCAGAGATGAAAGACGAACTCCAGGACGTCCTAACAGAGTTTCAAACCACAATTATGGACTCTGGCCCCCCGTCCACGACGACGACGACCCGCCATCACATTTCGGCAACCGCCGTATCGATACTCACCGGACAAGAAACGAGTAATCACGGAGCAAGTGGAGGCCATGCTGGCAGACGGGGTAATCGAACCCAGCACGTCCAGCTATTGTTCGCCCATCGTCATCGTGACAAAGAAAGATGGCAAGCCGAGGTTCTGCGTGGACTATCGCCGCCTAAACAATCTCACAAAGGACGAAAGCTCCAGTCTGCCGATCATCCACGAGACGCTGCGGGACCTGGGCACGGCGTCCGTCTTTACAACGCTGGACCTGAAGGCTGGGTACTGGCAAATTCCACTGGGAGAACGCACCAAGCCACTCACGGCGTTCTCTACCCCTGACGGAGCGGCATATCAATTTAAGGTCATGCCCTTTGGCCTTAAGAACGCGCCCGCCACGTTCCAGAAGATGATGACCCAGGAAGTGCTGCCCGGGTACTTGCGTGACTTTGTTCTGGTGTACCTCGATGACATCGTCATCTACTCCAGGGACTGGGAAGAGCACCTCCGACACCTTCGTCTCGTCCTGGAGCGCCTCCAGCACCACAACCTCAAGCTGTCCCTGGAGAAATGTCAGTTTGGGGTCCAGACGCTGACCTATCTGGGGCATACGATCACCGCCGATGGAAACCAGCCCAGACCCGAACACGTGGAGAGCCTACAGGCCGCTCAAACGCCGCAAAACCGGAAGCAGCTACGCAGCTTTCTGGGCCTTTGTAACTGGCTGCATGACTACATCCCACGTTGCGCCGAAGTCACGGCACCCTTGACGGACCTGCTGAAAACCACGCAACGCTTTCGCTGGACACTCGAAGCAGCGCACGCGTACGAGGCTATCAAACACGCCATTACTCAACCCCTTGCCCTGCACCGACCGGACTTCGCCCAACCGTTCGTGTTGCAAACGGACGCCAGCGGCGTGGGTATCGCAGCGGTGCTGTTCCAGGAAGTGGACGGGAACAAGCACATCGTAAGCTACGCGAGCGCGAAGCTGAACCACGCTGAGCAGCGGTACCATGTCAACGAGCAAGAGTGCCTCGCCGTCATCTGGGCCGTGAAGCGCTACCGCCCCTACCTGGAGGACCGCCGGTTCACATTAAGGACAGACAACCGTGCGCTCTTGTGGCTGGACTCAATGAAGGACCACAAGTCCAAGCTCACCCGCTGGTCCCTTCTGCTGCAAGAGTTCCAGTTTGACATTGCCCACTGCCCAGGAAGGTCAAACGAGCTCCCCGACCACTTGTCGCGGAACCCCGCCAAAGGGAACGTGCCGGACGAGGCGACCGACCACAACCGCCTGTTGCCACCTGACGGTACCTCCGCAGCTTCACCATCTCCCCAACCAGTAGTAGCACACGTTCAGTTGATCAACCTGGTCGACGAGGTCAAGGACGCCCAGCAGACCAATCAACACGCTGCGAACCTACTACGAACATGGCTCGAAATAGACAGGCAAGGGCCACAAAACGCCGGCGAGGCCCATATCCTCCGGGACTACCTCGTGGAGGGCGGATGCCTCTGGCGACGTCACCCTGATGGGGACAGGCTGGTGGCACCCACTGATCTCCAGGAACGCATCATGCATGCGTATCACGACGCGCCTACCGCCGGACACCCAGGAGCCGAGGAGACCACAAGAGCGATCGCCCAACGTTATTTCTGGCCGCGCTTGGAAGACAACGTCCGAGGCCACGTGCGCGCTTGTTGGACGTGCGCCGCCACCAAGAGGAGACCTCTTCAAGCTAGGGCACCCTTGCGGCCTCACCAGCCCAGCCGACCATGGGATACCATCTCCGTGGACTTGATGGGCCCATACGTCACCAGCCGGACCGGGAACCGTCAGATCCTTGTGGTCACCGACATGTTTAGCCGGTGGACCGAGGCGTTCCCCCTGCCTAGCGCTCCTGCATCGGTCGTGGTTCAGCTGCTAGAGAAGGAGGTCTTTCACCGGTACGGATACCCCAGGGCAATCCTTTCCGACAACGGAGCCCAGTTCGTGTCGATTACCTGGGACGCCGCGTTACGCAGATGGGGGTGCCTCCACTGGACCACACCGATCTACCATCCCCAGGCTAACCCGGTCGAGAGGCGCAACCAGGAAATCAAGAAAGGGCTACGGGTCCATACCCATGGGAAGGACCCAGCACTGTGGGATACCCTCCTATCCACGGTGCTGTACAACCTGCGGACGCGGAGCAATGCGGCCACGGGGACCACTCCATCCAAGGCGCTGCTGGGCTACGAGTTGCCACGCCCAGCCGAATGGCAAGGAACCCCAGCCAACCAACCAGCCACCAACAACAACAATGAGGCCCGCGAACAGCGTATACAGCAAATACACCGGAACCAGCACCGGTACCGTTCGCGGTACGCCTTCAACGACCCCGAACCGGACCGCTACCTCCCAGGGGACCAAGTGATGGCCCGAGCCCGGCCACTCACCCGATCACACTTTGACCCGAAGTGGACAGGGCCCCACCAAATTATTGAGGAGATGGGCCCAAACACCTACTACTATCGTGCGGATGAGAAACGGCGAGCCCACGAAGATCCATCTAAACGATCTCCGCCGAGCTCCCGCCCAACCAGAAGCCGCGGAACCCCTTCCGGTGGATGACAATCCACCTCCACGTCCGGACCAGCGGTCTAGGGAACCTACGCCGGATCCAGGACCGAGCCGTCGACGAGACTCTCCCGTCCCAGGTCCAAGCTGTCGACCAGACTCTCCCGTTCCAGGCCCGAGCTGCCAACCAACGTCTACCGTCCCAGGCGACCGTCTTGATGGGGGGGGGGGAATGTTACCGGGTGAACTCGCTCAGCTTCCAACTTTGGGGTGGAGCCTCCAGGAATGATGGCTCATGAAGAGTTACCCCGTCCACCAATAGGAGCCTCGGCCGCCTGGACGAGATATTATAAATATACGGCACTCCGACAGCAAAATCACTTCCTGGCGGTCGCTCAGACGTAGAAGTCAGTTTCTATTTGGGATTAGAAGGATTGATTCCCAAGTAGAAACATTTAACATTCAGGAGTAGGCAGATAGAGGCCTGAGTGTTAACGATCTGCGAGGAAGCTTCCGCTGCCGTCCTTACTGGATTGCCGAGCTGCAAGCTCCCGTTTCGCCAGTGCCAAGTTCTTTAGACTTTCTTTCGTGCCCGGACAATTTCTAGTTGTAAGTTAGCGTAAGTTTCTTAGCATAGTGTGTATATATTGATGTCTATATTTATGTGTTTCTTTGCCTATTCGTGTATTCTTGTATATATTTGTTTGTGACGAGCGCTAAGTGTTGGTTGCGTATTACGTCAGCGTGACGTAATACAATTTCACTTTCACTTAAGCGCCCGCTGTGATTTCTCCCAGAGAAATATTATCGCTTTCACTTTCTGTTTACGGTGTACGCTTACTGACGTCACCCCTATTTTCTCTTCCCCATAACTGTACTCTGTACCGACCTTTCTGACGAGCGTTAAGTGTTTGTTGCGTATTACGTCAGCGTGACGTAATACAATTTCACTTTCACTTAACGCCCGCTGTGATTTCTCTCCGAGAAATATTGTTTTTTTTTCTTCATGCTTTTTTCTGTTTACCATATGTGCTTATTGTAATACACAACTCCAAGTGTAATTGTGTGTATTTTGTACTCCCGTTATTTATGTGTGTTGCTTGCGTACAATAAACACCTTCTCATTTACTTAACTTAGACTCTAATTGACTCTTGCGCCTTAGTGTAAAGTTCCAGTGCAAACGAACAATTAGTGCGCAGCAACCCAGTGGTGACATAGAAATTTTCAATCCTCCTCGACGGCCTCGTACATGGCGCTTTCGTGTTCGCCGCCTTCGCGTTCCGACGGCGGCGACGCCCGCGTCTTTCGAGTTACGGCGATCCACTTTCGCACTCGCCGAGGAGAAGCACCGGGCCGTCGGATCGTCGCGCCGGCGTTCTACGGAGTGGCCGCCGGGCCCGCCGAGCGCCACGAACTTCCCGAGAATCTAGGTCTCGGCCGGCGCGTTCTCCTCTTTGGTGCGCCGCAGGACTCCCTTCCGTCGTCGGAGAGCGGCGTCCGGGGGTCTCCGGGAAGGCGGCCGGTACCGTCCGTCAGCGTACCGAGCGGCATCGCCGTGGCTCTTTCGGTTCGGCGAAAAATCGCTCTCGAGCCTCGCTCCGTGCAGCTCGGCCGGGAGCGAGTCGAGCGGCTGCCCCGCTTCGAAGTTCGAAGGCGTCCCCGTCGAGCGACGGGAGTCCCGGCGCGCCACTTTCTGTTCGAGGAACCTCTCCCGGGAGCCTTATTCATCGAGACCTTCCTCGGCGAGCCGGAGGACCGCGCGAAAATCGAAGCGGGCTAGCGCACCGCGACGCCGTCGGGCGCCTCGAGTTTTAGTTCGAAGACTGCCGCTTTCGTTCGTCCGAGCGCGTTTTATTAATAATTACATTATGATTATATTAATATCATTTTCATACCCGAGCACCGACTTGCAAAAATTGTGAGCTTGCAGAATACGCGAAATTCGAGATCGGTCTGCTTGTTGATGTTATTATATGACATTTCAGACTCCCAGTCGACGAGTTAAATTTATGTGGCCGTTCCTATTAAAGATAACGCTCCGCTGATTGTAAGTTTTGCTGCGAGACCATTATAATTATTATGTACAGTTTAATTTTCTCTCATTTCGTTTCATACTCAAACTAATTCAAACTTGTCAAATAGCGTTTGTAGATGTTATTAATACTCTTTTATATAATTTTCAAGCTGCAGGAAACACTGCGAGACCATTATAATTATTATGTACAGTTTAATTTTCTCTCATTTCGTTTCATACTCAAACTAATTCAAACGTGTCAATCGGCGTTTGTAGATGCTATTAATACTCTTTTATATAATTTTCAAGCTGTAGGAAACACCGCAAGACCATTTAGAATTATCTTGTACATTTTAATTTTCTCTTATTTCGTTTCATACTCAAACTAATTCAAACGTACCGAGTAGCGTTTGTAGATGTTATTAATACTCTTTTATGTAATTTTCAAGCTGCAGGAAAGAATGCAAGACCATTTAGAATTATTTTGTACATTTTAACTTTCTCTCATCTCGTTTCATACTCAAACTAATTTAAACGTGCCAAATAGCGTTTGTAGAAGTTATTAATACTCTTTAATATAATTGTCAAGCTGCAGGAAACACTGCAAGACCATTAGAATTATTGTGTACATTTGAATTTTCTCTCATTTCGTTTCATACTTAAACTAATTCAAACTTGTCAAATAGCGTTTGTAGATGTTATTAATACTCTTTTATATAATTTTCAAGCTGCAGGAAGAATGCAAGACCATTTAAAATTATTTTGTACATTTTAACCTTCTCTCATCTTGTTTCATACTCAAAATAATTCAAACGTACCAAGTGGCATTTGTAGATGTTATTAATACTCTTCTATATAATTGTCAAGCTGCAGGAAACACTGCAAGACCATTAGAATTATTTTGCACATTTTAATTTTCTCTCATTTCGTTTCATACTAAAAATAATTCAAACTTGTCAAGTAGCGTTTGTAGATGTTATTAATACTCTTTTATATAATTTTCAAGCTGCGGGAAACAGTGCGAGACCATTATAATTATTATGTACAGTTTAATTTTCTCTCATGTCGTTTCATACTCAAACTAATTCAAACGTGTCAAGTGGCGTTTGTAGATGCTATTAATACTCTTTTATATAATTTTCAAGCTGTAGGAGACCCCGCAAGACCATTTAAAATTATTTTGTACATTTTAATTTTCTCTTATTTCGTTTCATACTCAAACTAATTCAAACGTGTGAAATAGCATTTGTAGATGTTATTACAACTCTTTCATATAATTGTCAAGCTGCAGAAAACACTGCAAGACCATTAGAGTTATTTTGTACATTTTAATTTTCTCTCATTTCGTTTCATACTCAAACTAATTCAAACGTGCCAAATAACGTTTGTAGATGTTATTAATACTCTTTAATATAATTATCAAGCTGCAGGAAACACTGCAAGACCATTCGAATTATTTTGTACATTTTAACTTTCTCTCATTTCGTTTCATACTCAAACTAATTCAAACTTGGCAAATAGCGTTTGTAGATGTTATTAATACTCTTTTATATAATTTTCAAGCTGCAGGAAACACTGCAAGACCATTATAATTATTATGTACAGTTTAATTTTCTCTCATTTCGTTTCATACTTAAACTAATTCAAACGTGTCAAGTAGTGTTTGCAGATGTTATTAATACTCTTTTATATAATTGTCAAGCTGCATGAAACACTGCAAGACCATTAGAATTATTTTGTACATTTTAATTTTCTCTCATGTCGTTTCATACGCAAACTAATTCAAACGTGTCAAGTGGCGTTTGTAGATGCTATTAATACTCTTTTATATAATTTTCAAGCTGTAGGAGATACCGCAAGACCATTTAGAATTATTTTGTACATTTTAATTTTCTCTTATTTCGTTTCATACTCAAACTAATTCAAACGTGCCAAATAGCGTTTGTAGATGTTATTAATACTCTTCTATATAATTTTCAAGCTGCAGGAAAGAATATAAGACCATTTAGAATTATTTTGTACATTTTAACTTTCTCTCATCTCGTTTCATACTCAAACTAATTCAAACGTACCAAATGGCGTTTGTAGATGTTATTAATACTCTTTTATATAATTTTCAAACTGCAGGAAACACTGCAAGGACATTAGAGTTATTTTGTACATTTTAATTTTCTTTCATTTCGTTTCATACTCAAACTAATTCAAACGTGCCAAATAGCGTTTGTAGATGTTATTAATGCTCTTTAATATAATTGTCAAGCTGCAGGAAACACTGCAAAACCATTAGAATTATTTTGTACATTTTAATTTTCTTTCATTTCGTTTCATACTCAAACTAATTCAAACGTGCCAAATAGCGTTTGTAGATGTTATTAATACTCTTCTATATAATATTCAAGCTGCAGGAAAGAATGCAAGACCATTTAGAATTATTTTGTACATTTTAACTTTCTCTCATCTCGTTTCATACTCAAACTAATTCAAACGTACCAAGTGGCGTTTGTAGATGTTATTAATACTCTTTTATATAATTTTCAAACTGCAGGAAACACTGCAAGGACATTAGAATTATTTTGTACATTTTAATTTTCTTTCATTTCGTTTCATACTCAAACTAATTCAAACGTGCCAAATAGCGTTTGTAGATGTTATTAATGCTCTTTAATATAATTGTCAAGCTGCAGGAAACACTGCAAAACCATTAGAATTATTTTGTACATTTTAATTTTCTCTCATTTCGTTTCATACTCAAACTAATTCAAACTTGTCAAATAGTGTTTGCAGATGTTATTAATACTCTTTTATATTATTTTCAAGCTGCAGGAAACACTGCGAGACCATTATAATTATTATGTACAGTTTAATTTTCTCTCATGTCGTTTCATACTCAAACTAATTCAAACGTGTTAAGTGGCGTTTGTAGATACTATTAATACCCTTTTATATAATTTTCAAGCTGTAGGAGACACCACAAGACCATTTAGAATTAATTTGTACATTTTAATTTTCTCTTATTTCGTTTCATACTCAAACTAATTCAAACGTGCCAAATAGCGTTTGTAGATGTAATTGATACTCTTTTATACAATTTTCAAGCTGCAGGAAAGAATGCAAGACCATTTAGAATTATTTTGTACATTTGAACTTTCTCTCATCTCGTTTCATACTCAAACTAATTCAAACGTACCAAGTGACGTACATAGATGTTATTAATACACTTTTATATAATTTTCAAGCTGCAGGAAAGAATGCAAGACCATTTAGAATTATTTTGTACATTTTAATTTTCTCTCATTTCGTTTCATACTCAAACTAATTCAAACTTGTCAAATAGCGTTTGTAGATGTTATTAATACTCTTTTATATAATTTTCAGCTGCAGGAAACACTGCGAGACCATTATAATTATTATGTACAGTTTAATTTTCTCTCATGTCGTTTCATACTCAAACTAATTCAAACGTGTCAAGTGGCGTTTGTAGATACTATTAATACCCTTTTATATAATTTTCAAGCTGTAGGAGACTCCACAAGACCATTTAGAATTAATTTGTACATTTTAATTTTCTCTTATTTCGTTTCATACTCAAACTAATTCAAACTTGCCAAATAGCGTTTGTAGATGTAATTAATACTCTTTTATACAATTTTCAAGCTGCAGGAAAGAATGCAAGACCATTTAGAATTATTTTGTACATTTGAACTTTCTCTCATCTCGTTTCATACTCAAACTAATTCAAACGTACCAAGTGACGTTTATAGATGTTATTAATACTCTTTTATATAATTTTCAAGCTGCAGGAAAGAATGCAAGACCATTTAGAATTATTTTGTACATTTTAATTTTCTCTCATTTCGTTTCATACTCAAACTAATTCAAACTTGTCAAATAGCGTTTGTAGATGTTATTAATACTCTTTTATATAATTTTCAGCTGCAGGAAACACTGCAAGACCATTAGAATTATTTTGTACATTTTAATTTTCTCTCATTTCGTTTCATACTCAAACTAATTCAAACTTGTCAAATAGCGTTTGTAGATGTTATTAATACTGTTTAATATAATTGTCAAGCTGCAGGAAACACTGCAAGACCTTTAGAATTATTTTGTACATCTTAATTTTCTCTCATTTCGTTTCATACTCAAACTAATTCAAACTTGTCAAATAGTGTTTGTAGATGTTATTAATACTCTTTTATATAATTTTCAAGCTGCAGGAAACACTGCGAGACCATTATAATTATTATGTACAGTTTAATTTTCTCTCATTTCGTTTCATACTCAAACTAATTCAAACTTGTTAAATAGCGTTTGTAGATGTTATTAATACTCTCATATATAATTTTCAAGCTGCAGGAAACCCTGCGAGACCATTATAATTATTATGTACAGTTTAATATTCTCTGATTTCGTTTCATACTCAAACTAATTCAAACGTGTCAATCGGCGTTTGTAGATGCTATTAATACTCTTTTATATAATTTTCAAGCTGTAGGAAACACCGCAAGACCATTTAGAATTATTTTGTACATTTTAATTTTCTCTTATTTCGTTTCATACTCAAACTAATTCAAACGTACCGAGTAGCGTTTGTAGATGTTATTAATACTCTTTTATGTAATTTTCAAGCTGCAGGAAAGAATGCAAGACCATTTAGAATTATTTTGTACATTTTAACTTTCTCTCATCTCGTTTCATACTCAAACTAATTCAAACGTGCCAAATAGCGTTTGTAGAAGTTATTAATACTCTTTAATATAATTGTCAAGCTGCAGGAAACACTGCAAGACCATTAGAATTATTGTGTACATTTTAATTTTCTCTCATTTCGTTTCATACTTAAACTAATTCAAACTTGTCAAATAGCGTTTATAGATGTTACTAATACTCTTTTATATAATTTTCAAGCTGCAGGAAGAATGCAAGACCATTTAAAATTATTTTGTACATTTTAACTTTCTCTCATTTTGTTTCATACTCAAAATAATTCAAACGTACCAAGTGGCGTTTGTAGATGTTATTAATACTCTTTTATATAATTGTCAAGCTGCAGGAAACACTGCAAGACCATTAGAATTACTTTGTACATTTTAATTTTCTCTCATGTCGTTTCATACTCAAACTAATTCAAACGTATCAAGTGGCGTTTGTAGACTCTATTAATACTCTTTTATATAATTTTCAAGCTGTAGGAGACACCGCAAGACCATTTAGAATTAATTTGTACATTTTAATTTTCTCTTATTTCGTTTCATACTCAAACTAATTCAAACGTGCCAAATAGCGTTTGTAGATGTAATTAATACTCTTTTATATAATTTTCAAGCTGCAGGAAAGAATGCAAGACCATTTAGAATTATTTTGTACATTTGAACTTTCTCTCATCTCGTTTCATACTCAAACTAATTCAAACGTACCAAGTGGCGTTTATAGATGTTATTAATACTCTTTTATATAATTTTCAAGCTGCAGAAAAGAATGCAAGACCATTTAGAATTATTTTGTACATTTTAATTTTCTCTCATTTCGTTTCATACTCAAACTAATTCAAACTTGTCAAATAGCGTTTGTAGATGTTATTAATACTCTTTTATATAATTTTCAAGCTGCAGGAAACACTGCGAGACCATTATAATTATTATGTACAGTTTAATTTTCTCTCATTTCGTTTCATACTTAAACTAATTCAAACGAGTCAAGTAGTGTTTGAAGATGCTATTAATACTCTTTTATATAATTTTCAAGCTGCAGGAAAGAATGCAAGACCATTTAGAATTATTTTGTTCATTTTAACTTTCTCTCATTTCGTTTCATACTCAAACTAATTCAAACGTACCAAGTGACGTTTGTAGATATTATTAATACTCTTTTATATAATTGTCAAGCTGCAGGAAACACTGCAAGACCATTAGAATTATTTTGTACATTTTAATTTTCTCTCATTTCGTTTCATACTCAAACTAATTCAAACTTGTCAAATAGCGTTTGTAGATGTTATTAATACTGTTTAATATAATTGTCAAGCTGCAGGAAACACTGCAAGACCATTAGAATTATTTTGTACATTTTAATTTTCTCTCATTTCGTTTCATACTCAAACTAATTCAAACTTGTCAAATAGCGTTTGTAGATGTTATTAATACTGTTTAATATAATTGTCAAGCTGCAGGAAACACTGCAAGACCATTAGAATTATTTTGTACATTTTAATTTTCTCTCATTTCGTTTCATACTCAAACTAATTCAAACTTGTCAAATAGCGTTTGTAGATGTTATTAATACTCTTCTATATAATTTTCAAGCTGCAGGAAGAATGCAAGACCATTTAAAATTATTTTGTACATTTTAATTTTCTCTCATCTTGTTTCATACTCAAAATAATTCAAACGTACCAAGTGGCGTTAGTAGATGTTATTAATACTCTTTAATATAATTGTCAAGCTGCAGGAAACACTGCAAGACCATTAGAATTATTTTGTACATTTTAATTTTCTCTCATTTCGTTTCATACTCAAACTAATTCAAACGTGCCAAATAACGTTTGTAGATGTTATTAATACTCTGTAATATAATTGTCAAGCTGCAGGAAACACTGCAAGACCATTAGAATTATTTTGTACATTTTAATTTTCTCTCATTTCGTTTCATACTCAAACTAATTCAAACGTGCCAAATAACGTTTGTAGATGTTATTAATACTCTTTAATATAATTGTCAAGCTGCAGGAAACACTGCAAGACCATTAGAATATTTTGTACATTTTAATTTTCTCTCATTTCGTTTCATACTCAAACTAATTCAAACGTGCCAAATAACGTTTGTAGATGTTATTAATACTCTGTAATATAATTGTCAAGCTGCAGGAAACACTGCAAGACCATTAGAATTATTTTGAACATTTTAATTTTCTCTCATTTCGTTTCATACTCAAACTAATTCAAACTTGTCAAATAGCGTTTGTAGATGTTATTAATACTCTTTTATATAATTTTTAAGCTGCAGGAAACACTGCGAGACCATTATAATTATTATGTACAGTTTAATTTTCTCTCATTTCGTTTCATACTTAAACTAATTTAAACGTGTCAAGTAGTGTTTGCAGATGTTATTAATACTCATTTATATAATTGTCAAGCTGCAGGAAACACTGCAAGACCATTAGAATTATTTTGTACATTTTTATTTTCTCTCATGTCGTTTCATACTCAAACTAATTCAAACGTGTCAAGTGGCGTTTGTAGATGCTATTAATACTCTTTTATATAATTTTCAAGCTGTAGGAAACACTGCAAGGACATTAGAGTTATTTTGTACATTTTAATTTTCTCTCATTTCGTTTCATACTCAAACTAATTCAAACGTGCCAAATAGCGTTTGTAGATGTTATTAATACTCTTTAATATAATTGTCAAGCTGCAGGAAACACTGCAGAACCATTAGAATTATTTTGTACATTTTAATTTTCTCTTATTTCGTTTCATACTCAAACTAATTCAAACGTGCCAAATAGCGTTTGTAGATGTTATTAATACTCTTCTATATAATTTTCAAGCTGCAGGAAAGAATGCAAGACCATTTAGAATTATTTTGTACATTTTAACTTTCTCTCACCTCGTTTTATACTCAAACTAATTCAAACGTACCAAGTGGCGTTTGTAGATGTTATTAATACTCTTTTATAAAATTTTCAAACTGCAGGAAACACTGCAAGGACATTAGAATTATTTTGTACATTTTAATTTTCTCTCATTTCGTTTCATACTCAAACTAATTCAAACGTGCCAAATAACGTTTGTAGATGTTATTAATACTCTGTAATATAATTGTCAAGCTGCAGGAAACACTGCAAGACCATTAGAATTATTTTGTACATTTTAATTTTCTCTCATGTCGTTTCATACTCAAACTAATTCAAACGTGTCAAGTGGCGTTTGTAGATGCTATTAATACTCTTTTATATAATTTTCAAGCTGTAGGAGACACCGCAAGACCATTTAGAATTATTTTGTACATTTTAATTTTCTCTTATTTCGTTTCATACTCAAACTAATTCAAACTTGTCAAATAGCGTTTGTAGATGTTATTAATACTGTTTAATATAATTGTCAAGCTGCAGGAAACACTGCAAGACCATTAGAATTATTTTGTACATTTTAATTTTCTCTCATGTCGTTTCATACTCAAACTAATTCAAACGTGTCAAGTGGCGTTTGTAGATGCTATTAATACTCTTTTATATAATTTTCAAGCTGTAGGAGACACCGCAAGACCATTTAGAATTATTTTGTACATTTTAATTTTCTCTTATTTCGTTTCTTACTCAAACTAATTCAAACTTGTCAAATAGCGTTTGTAGATGTTATTAATACTCTTTAATATAATTGTCAAGCTGCATGAAACACTGCAAGACCATTAGAATTATTTTGTACATTTTAATTTTCTCTCATGTCGTTTCATACTCAAACTAATTCAAACGTGTCAAGTGGCGTTTGTAGATGCTATTAATACTCTTTTATATAATTTTCAAGCTGTAGGAGACACCGCAAGACCATTTAGAATTATTTTGTACATTTTAATTTTCTCTTATTTCGTTTCATACTCAAACTAATTCAAACTTGTCAAATAGCGTTTGTAGATGTTATTAATACTCTTTTATATAATTTTCAAGCTGCCGGAAACACTGCGAGACCATTACAATTATTATGTACAGTTTAATTTTCTCTCATTTCGTTTCATACTCAAACTAATTCAAACGTACCAAGTGACGTTTGTAGATGTTATTAATACTCTTTTATATAATTGTCAAGCTGCAGGAAACACTGCAAGACCATTAGAATTATTTTGTACATTTTAATTTTCTCTCATTTCGTTTCATACTCAAACTAATTCAAACTTGTCAAATAGCGTTTGTAGATGTTATTAATACTCTTTAATATAATTGTCAAGCTGCAGGAAACACTGCAAGACCTTTAGAATTATTTTGTACATCTTAATTTTCTCTCATTTCGTTTCATACTCAAACTAATTCAAACTTGTCAAATAGCGTTTGTAGATGTTATTAATACTCTTTTATATAATTTTCAAGCTGCCGGAAACACTGCGAGACCATTACAATTACTATGTACAGTTTAATTTTCTCTCATTTCGTTTCATACTCAAACTAATTCAAACTTGTCAAATAGCGATTGCAGATGTTATTAATACTCTTTTATATAATTTTCAAGCTGCAGGAAACACTGCGAGACCATTATAATTATTATGTACAGTTTAATTTTCTCTCATTTCGTTTCATACTCAAACTAATTCAAACGTGTCAATCGGCGTTTGTAGATGCTATTAATACTCTTTTATATAATTTTCAAGCTGTAGGAAAGAATGCAAGACCATTTAGAATTATTTTGTACATTTTAATTTTCTCTTATTTCGTTTCATACTCAAACTAATTCAAACGTGTCAAGTAGCGTTTGTAGATGCTATTAATACTCTTTTATATAATTTACAAGCTGTAGGACACACCGCAAGACCATTTAGAATTATTTTGTACATTTTAACTTTCTCTCATCTCGTTTCATACTCAAACTAATTCAAACGTACCAGGTGGCGTTTGTAGATGTTATTAATACTTTTTTATATAATTTTCAAACTGCAGGAAACACTGCAAGGACATTAGAGTTATTTTGTACATTTTAATTTTCTCTCATTTCGTTTCATACTCAAACTAATTCAAACGTGCCAAATAGCGTTTGTAGATGTTATTAATACTCTTTAATATAATTGTCAAGCTGCAGGAAACAATGCAAAACCATTAGAATTATTTTGTACATTTTAATTTTCTCTCATTTCGTTTCATACTCAAACTAATTCAAACTTGTCAAATAGCGTTTGTAGATGTTATTAATACTCTTTTATATAATTTTCAAGCTGCAGGAAACACTGCTAGACCATTATCATTATTATGTACAGTTTAATTTTCTCTCATTTAATTTCATACTTAACCTAATTCAAACGTGTCAAGTAGTGTTTGCAGATGCTATTAATACTCTTTTATATAATTATAAAGCTGCATGAAACACCGCAAGACCATTAGAATTATTTTGTACATTTTAATTTTCTCTCATGTCGTTTCATACTCAAACTAATTCAAACGTGTCAACTGGCGTTTGTAGATACTATTAATACTCTTTTATATAATTTTCAAGCTGTAGGAGACACCGCAAGACCATTTAGAATTAATTTGTACATTTTAATTTTCTTTTATTTCGTTTCATACTCAAACTAATTCAAACGTGCCAAATAGCGTTTGTAGATGTAATTAATACTCTTTTAAATAATTTTCAAGCTGCAGGAAAGAATGCAAGACTATTTAGAATTATTTTGTACATTTTAAACGTACCAAGTGGCATTTATAGATGTTATTAATACTCTTTTATATTATTTTTAAGCTGCAGGAAACACTGCGAGACCATTATAATTATTATGTACAGTTTAATTTTCTCTCATGTCGTTTCTTACTCAAACTAATTCAAACGTGTCAAGTGGCGTTTGTAGATGCTATTAATACTCTTTTATATAATTTTCAAGCTGTAGGAGACACCGCAAGACCATTTAGAATTATTTTGTACATTTTAATTTTCTCTTATTTCGTTTCATACTCAAACTAATTCAAACGTGCCAAATAGCGTTTGTAGATGTTATTAATACTCTTCTATATAATTTTCAAGCTGCAGGAAAGAATGCAAGACCATTTAGAATTATTTTGTACATTTTAACTTTCTCTTACCTCGTTTCATACTCAAACTAATTCAAACGTACCAAGTGGCGTTTGTAGATGTTATTAATACTCTTTTATATAATTTTCAAACTGCAGGAAACACTGCAAGGACATTAGAGTTATTTTGTACATTTTAATTTTCTCTCATTTCGTTTCATACTCAAACTAATTCAAACGTGCCAAATAGCGTTTGTAGATGTTTATAATACTCTTTAATATAATTGTCAAGCTGCAGGAAACACTGCAGAACCATTAGAATTATTTTGTACATTTTAATTTTCTCTCATTTCGTTTCATACTCAAACTAATTCAAACTTGTCAAATAGCGTTTGTAGATGTTATTAATACTCTTTTTATAATTTTCAAGCTGCAGGAAACACTGCGAGACCATTATAATTATTATGTACAGTTTAATTTTCTCTCATTTCGTTTCATACTTAAACTAATTAAAACGTGTCAAGTAGTGTTTGCTGATGATATTAATACTCTTTTATATAATTGTCAAGCTGCATGAAACACTGCAAGACCATTAGAATTATTTTGTACATTTTAATTTTCTCTCATGTCGTTTCATACTCAAACTAATTCAAACGTGCCAAATAACGTTTGTAGATGTTATTAATACTCTTTAATATAATTGTCAAGCTGCAGGAAAAACTGCAGAACCATTAGAATTATTTTGTACATTTTAATTTTCTCTCATTTCGTTTCATACTCAAACTAATTCAAACTTGTCAAATAGCGTTTGTAGATGTTACTAATACTCTTTTTATAATTTTCAAGCTGCAGGAAACACTGCGAAACCATTATAATTATTATGTACAGTTTAATTTTCTCTCATTTCGTTTCATATTTAAACTAATTAAAACGTGTCAAGTAGTGTTTGCAGATGCTATTAATACTCTTTAATATAATTGTCAAGCTGCAGGAAACAATGCAAAACCATTAGAATTATTTTGTACATTTTAATTTTCTCTCATTTCGTTTCATACTCAAACTAATTCAAACTTGTCAAATAGCGTTTGTAGATGTTATTAATACTCTTTTATATAATTTTCAAGCTGCAGGAAACACTGCTAGACCATTAACATTATTATGTACAGTTTAATTTTCTCTCATTTAATTTCATACTTAAACTAATTCAAACGTGTCAAGTAGTGTTTGCAGATGCTATTAATACTCTTTTATATAATTATAAAGCTGCATGAAACACCGCAAGACCATTAGAATTATTTTGTACATTTTAATTTTCTCTCATGTCGTTTCATACTCAAACTAATTCAAACGTGTCAACTGGCGTTTGTAGATACTATTAATACTCTTTTATATAATTTTCAAGCTGTAGGAGACACCGCAAGACCATTTAGAATTAATTTGTACATTTTAATTTTCTTTTATTTCGTTTCATACTCAAACTAATTCAAACGTGCCAAATAGCGTTTGTAGATGTAATTAATACTCTTTTAAATAATTTTCAAGCTGCAGGAAAGAATGCAAGACTATTTAGAATTATTTTGTACATTTTAAACGTACCAAGTGGCATTTATAGATGTTATTAATACTCTTTTATATTATTTTTAAGCTGCAGGAAACACTGCGAGACCATTATAATTATTATGTACAGTTTAATTTTCTCTCATGTCGTTTCTTACTCAAACTAATTCAAACGTGTCAAGTGGCGTTTGTAGATGCTATTAATACTCTTTTATATAATTTTCAAGCTGTAGGAGACACCGCAAGACCATTTAGAATTATTTTGTACATTTTAATTTTCTCTTATTTCGTTTCATACTCAAACTAATTCAAACGTGCCAAATAGCGTTTGTAGATGTTATTAATACTCTTCTATATAATTTTCAAGCTGCAGGAAAGAATGCAAGACCATTTAGAATTATTTTGTACATTTTAACTTTCTCTTACCTCGTTTCATACTCAAACTAATTCAAACGTACCAAGTGGCGTTTGTAGATGTTATTAATACTCTTTTATATAATTTTCAAACTGCAGGAAACACTGCAAGGACATTAGAGTTATTTTGTACATTTTAATTTTCTCTCATTTCGTTTCATACTCAAACTAATTCAAACGTGCCAAATAGCGTTTGTAGATGTTTATAATACTCTTTAATATAATTGTCAAGCTGCAGGAAACACTGCAGAACCATTAGAATTATTTTGTACATTTTAATTTTCTCTCATTTCGTTTCATACTCAAACTAATTCAAACTTGTCAAATAGCGTTTGTAGATGTTATTAATACTCTTTTTATAATTTTCAAGCTGCAGGAAACACTGCGAGACCATTATAATTATTATGTACAGTTTAATTTTCTCTCATTTCGTTTCATACTTAAACTAATTAAAACGTGTCAAGTAGTGTTTGCTGATGATATTAATACTCTTTTATATAATTGTCAAGCTGCATGAAACACTGCAAGACCATTAGAATTATTTTGTACATTTTAATTTTCTCTCATGTCGTTTCATACTCAAACTAATTCAAACGTGCCAAATAACGTTTGTAGATGTTATTAATACTCTTTAATATAATTGTCAAGCTGCAGGAAAAACTGCAGAACCATTAGAATTATTTTGTACATTTTAATTTTCTCTCATTTCGTTTCATACTCAAACTAATTCAAACTTGTCAAATAGCGTTTGTAGATGTTACTAATACTCTTTTTATAATTTTCAAGCTGCAGGAAACACTGCGAAACCATTATAATTATTATGTACAGTTTAATTTTCTCTCATTTCGTTTCATATTTAAACTAATTAAAACGTGTCAAGTAGTGTTTGCAGATGCTATTAATACTCTTTAATATAATTGTCAAGCTGCAGGAAACAATGCAAAACCATTAGAATTATTTTGTACATTTTAATTTTCTCTCATTTCGTTTCATACTCAAACTAATTCAAACTTGTCAAATAGCGTTTGTAGATGTTATTAATACTCTTTTATATAATTTTCAAGCTGCAGGAAACACTGCTAGACCATTAACATTATTATGTACAGTTTAATTTTCTCTCATTTAATTTCATACTTAAACTAATTCAAACGTGTCAAGTAGTGTTTGCAGATGCTATTAATACTCTTTTATATAATTATCAAGCTGCATGAAACACTGCAAGACCATTAGAATTATTTTGTACATTTTAATTTTCTCTCATGTCGTTTCATACTCAAACTAATTCAAACGTGTCAACTGGCGTTTGTAGATACTATTAATACTCTTTTATATAATTTTCAAGCTGTAGGAGACACCGCAAGACCATTTAGAATTAATTTGTACATTTTAATTTTCTTTTATTTCGTTTCATACTCAAACTAATTCAAACGTGCCAAATAGCGTTTGTAGATGTAATTAATACTCTTTTAAATAATTTTCAAGCTGCAGGAAAGAATGCAAGACTATTTAGAATTATTTTGTACATTTTAAACGTACCAAGTGGCATTTATAGATGTTATTAATACTCTTTTATATAATTTTTAAGCTGCAGGAAACACTGCGAGACCATTATAATTATTATGTACAGTTTAATTTTCTCTCATTTCGTACTTACTACTTAAACTAATTCAACCGTGTCAAGTAGTGTTTGCAGATGCTATTAATACTTTTTTTATGTAATTGTCAAACTGCATGAAACACTGCAAGACCATTAGAATTATTTTGTACATTTTAATTTTCTCTCATGTTGTTTCATACTCAAACTAATTCAAACGTGTCAAGTGGCGTTTGTAGATGCTATTAATACTCTTTTATATAATTTTCAAGCTGTAGGAGACACCGCAAGACCATTTAGAATTATTTTGTACATTTTAATTTTCTCTTATTTCGTTTCATACTCAAACTAATTCAAACGTACAAAGTGGCGTTTGTAGATGTTATTAATACTCTTTTATATAATTGTCAAGCTGCAGAAAACACTGCAAGACCATTAGAATTATTTTGTACATTTTAATTTTCTCTCATTTCGTTTCATACTCAAACTAATTCAAACGTGTCAAATAACGTTTGTAGATGTTATTAATACTCTTTTATGTAATTTTCATGCTGCAGGAAAGAATGCAAGACCATTTAGAATTATTTTGTACATTTTAACTTTCTCTCATCTCGTTTCATACTCAAACTAATTCAAACGTACAAAGTGGCGTTTGTAGATGTTATTAATACTCTTTTATATAATTGTCAAGCTGCAGAAAACACTGCAAGACCATTAGAATTATTTTGTACATTTTAATTTTCTCTCATTTCGTTTCATACTCAAACTAATTCAAACGTGCCAAATAACGTTTGTAGATGTTATTAATACTCTTTAATATAATTGTCAAAATGCACGAAACACTGCAAGACCATTAGAATTATTTTGTACATTTTAATTTTCTCTCATTTCGTTTCATACTCAAACTAATTCAAACTTGTCAAATAGCGTTTGTAGATGTTATTAATACTTTTTTATATAATTTTCAAGCTGCAGGAAACATTGCAAGACCATTATATTTATTATATACAGTTTAATTTTCTCTCATTTCGTTTCATACTTAAACTAATTCAAACGTGTCAAGTAGTGTTTGCATATGCTATTAATACGCTTTTATATAATTGTCTAGCTGCATGAAACACTGCAAGACCATTAGAATTATTTTGTACATTTTAATTTTCTCTCATGTCGTTTCATACTCAAACTAATTCAAACGCGTCAAGTGGCGTTTGTAGATGCTATTAATACTCTTTTATATAATTTTCAAGCTGCAGGAAAGAATGCAAGACCATTTAGAATTATTTTGTACATTTTAACTTTCTTTCATTTCGTTTCATACTCAAACTAATTCAAACGTACCAAGAGGCGTTTGTAGATGTTATTAATACTCTTTAATATAATTGTCAAGCTGCATGAAACACTGCAAGACCATTAGAATTAATTTGTACATTTTAATTTTCTCTCATGTCGTTTCATACTCAAACTAATTCAAACGTGTCAAGTGGCGTTTGTAGATGCTATTAATACTCTTTTATATAATTTTCAAGCTGTAGGAGACACCGCAAGACCATTTAGAATTATTTTGTACATTTTAATTTTCTCTTATTTCGTTTCATACTCAAACTAATTCAAACTTGTCAAATAGCGTTTGTAGATGTTATTAATACTTTTTTATATAATTTTCAAGCTGCAGGAAACATTGCAAGACCATTATATTTATTATATACAGTTTAATTTTCTCTCATTTCGTTTCATACTTAAACTAATTCAAACGTGTCAAGTAGTGTTTGCATATGCTATTAATACTCTTTTATATAATTGTCTAGCTGCATGAAACACTGCAAGACCATTAGAATTATTTTGTACATTTTAATTTTCTCTCATGTCGTTTCATACTCAAACTAATTCAAACGCGTCAAGTGGCGTTTGTAGATGCTATTAATACTCTTTTATATAATTTTCAAGCTGCAGGAAAGAATGCAAGACCATTTAGAATTATTTTGTACATTTTAACTTTCTTTCATTTCGTTTCATACTCAAACTAATTCAAACGTACCAAGAGGCGTTTGTAGATGTTATTAATACTCTTTAATATAATTGTCAAGCTGCATGAAACACTGCAAGACCATTAGAATTAATTTGTACATTTTAATTTTCTCTCATGTCGTTTCATACTCAAACTAATTCAAACGTGTCAAGTGGCGTTTGTAGATGCTATTAATACTCTTTTATATAATTTTCAAGCTGTAGGAGACACCGCAAGACCATTTAGAATTATTTTGTACATTTTAATTTTCTCTTATTTCGTTTCATACTCAAACTAATTCAAACGTGCCAAATAGCGTTTGTAGATGTTATTAATACTCTTTTATGTAATTTTCAAGCTGCAGAAAAGAATGCAAGACCATTTAGAATTATTTTGTAAATTTTAACTTTCTCTCATTTCGTTTCATACTCAAACTAATTCAAACGTACCAAGAGGCGTTTGTAGATGTTATTAATACTCTTTAATATAATTGTCAAGCTGCAGGAAAAACTGCAGAACCATTAGAATTATTTTGTACATTTTAATTTTCTCTCATTTCGTTTCATACTCAAACTAATTCAAACTTGTCAAATAGCGTTTGTAGATGTTATTAATACTCTTTTTATAATTTTCAAGCTGCAGGAAACACTGCGAAACCATTATAATTATTATGTACAGTTTAATTTTCTCTCATTTCGTTTCATATTTAAACTAATTAAAACGTGTCAAGTAGTGTTTGCAGATGCTATTAATACTCTTTAATATAATTGTCAAGCTGCAGGAAACAATGCAAAACCATTAGAATTATTTTGTACATTTTAATTTTCTCTCATTTCGTTTCATACTCAAACTAATTCAAACTTGTCAAATAGCGTTTGTAGATGTTATTAATACTCTTTTATATAATTTTCAAGCTGCAGGAAACACTGCTAGACCATTATCATTATTATGTACAGTTTAATTTTCTCTCATTTAATTTCATACTTAAACTAATTCAAACGTGTCAAGTAGCGTTTGTAGATGCTATTAATACTCTTTTATATAATTTACAAGCTGTAGGACACACCGCAAGACCATTTAGAATTATTTTGTACATTTTAACTTTCTCTCATCTCGTTTCATACTCAAACTAATTCAAACGTACCAGGTGGCGTTTGTAGATGTTACTAATACTTTTTTATATAATTTTCAAACTGCAGGAAACACTGCAAGGACATTAGAGTTATTTTGTACATTTTAATTTTCTCTCATTTCGTTTCATACTCAAACTAATTCAAACGTGCCAAATAGCGTTTGTAGATGTTATTAATACTCTTTAATATAATTGTCAAGCTGCAGGAAACAATGCAAAACCATTAGAATTATTTTGTACATTTTAATTTTCTCTCATTTCGTTTCATACTCAAACTAATTCAAACTTGTCAAATAGCGTTTGTAGATGTTATTAATACTCTTTTATATAATTTTCAAGCTGCAGGAAACACTGCTAGACCATTATCATTATTATGTACAGTTTAATTTTCTCTCATTTAATTTCATACTTAACCTAATTCAAACGTGTCAAGTAGTGTTTGCAGATGCTATTAATACTCTTTTATATAATTATAAAGCTGCATGAAACACCGCAAGACCATTAGAATTATTTTGTACATTTTAATTTTCTCTCATGTCGTTTCATACTCAAACTAATTCAAACGTGTCAACTGGCGTTTGTAGATACTATTAATACTCTTTTATATAATTTTCAAGCTGTAGGAGACACCGCAAGACCATTTAGAATTAATTTGTACATTTTAATTTTCTTTTATTTCGTTTCATACTCAAACTAATTCAAACGTGCCAAATAGCGTTTGTAGATGTAATTAATACTCTTTTAAATAATTTTCAAGCTGCAGGAAAGAATGCAAGACTATTTAGAATTATTTTGTACATTTTAAACGTACCAAGTGGCATTTATAGATGTTATTAATACTCTTTTATATAATTTTTAAGCTGCAGGAAACACTGCGAGACCATTATAATTATTATGTACAGTTTAATTTTCTCTCATGTCGTTTCTTACTCAAACTAATTCAAACGTGTCAAGTGGCGTTTGTAGATGCTATTAATACTCTTTTATATAATTTTCAAGCTGTAGGAGACACCGCAAGACCATTTAGAATTATTTTGTACATTTTAATTTTCTCTTATTTCGTTTCATACTCAAACTAATTCAAACGTGCCAAATAGCGTTTGTAGATGTTATTAATACTCTTCTATATAATTTTCAAGCTGCAGGAAAGAATGCAAGACCATTTAGAATTATTTTGTACATTTTAACTTTCTCTTACCTCGTTTCATACTCAAACTAATTCAAACGTACCAAGTGGCGTTTGTAGATATTATTAATACTCTTTTATATAATTTTCAAACTGCAGGAAACACTGCAAGGACATTAGAGTTATTTTGTACATTTTAATTTTCTCTCATTTCGTTTCATACTCAAACTAATTCAAACGTGCCAAATAGCGTTTGTAGATGTTTATAATACTCTTTAATATAATTGTCAAGCTGCAGGAAACACTGCAGAACCATTAGAATTATTTTGTACATTTTAATTTTCTCTCATTTCGTTTCATACTCAAACTAATTCAAACTTGTCAAATAGCGTTTGTAGATGTTATTAATACTCTTTTTATAATTTTCAAGCTGCAGGAAACACTGCGAGACCATTATAATTATTATGTACAGTTTAATTTTCTCTCATTTCGTTTCATACTTAAACTAATTAAAACGTGTCAAGTAGTGTTTGCTGATGCTATTAATACTCTTTTATATAATTGTCAAGCTGCATGAAACACTGCAAGACCATTAGAATTATTTTGTACATTTTAATTTTCTCTCATGTCGTTTCATACTCAAACTAATTCAAACGTGCCAAATAACGTTTGTAGATGTTATTAATACTCTTTAATATAATTGTCAAGCTGCAGGAAAAACTGCAGAACCATTAGAATTATTTTGTACATTTTAATTTTCTCTCATTTCGTTTCATACTCAAACTAATTCAAACTTGTCAAATAGCGTTTGTAGATGTTATTAATACTCTTTTTATAATTTTCAAGCTGCAGGAAACACTGCGAAACCATTATAATTATTATGTACAGTTTAATTTTCTCTCATTTCGTTTCATATTTAAACTAATTAAAACGTGTCAAGTAGTGTTTGCAGATGCTATTAATACTCTTTAATATAATTGTCAAGCTGCAGGAAACAATGCAAAACCATTAGAATTATTTTGTACATTTTAATTTTCTCTCATTTCGTTTCATACTCAAACTAATTCAAACTTGTCAAATAGCGTTTGTAGATGTTATTAATACTCTTTTATATAATTTTCAAGCTGCAGGAAACACTGCTAGACCATTAACATTATTATGTACAGTTTAATTTTCTCTCATTTAATTTCATACTTAAACTAATTCAAACGTGTCAAGTAGTGTTTGCAGATGCTATTAATACTCTTTTATATAATTATCAAGCTGCATGAAACACTGCAAGACCATTAGAATTATTTTGTACATTTTAATTTTCTCTCATGTCGTTTCATACTCAAACTAATTCAAACGTGTCAACTGGCGTTTGTAGATACTATTAATACTCTTTTATATAATTTTCAAGCTGTAGGAGACACCGCAAGACCATTTAGAATTAATTTGTACATTTTAATTTTCTTTTATTTCGTTTCATACTCAAACTAATTCAAACGTGCCAAATAGCGTTTGTAGATGTAATTAATACTCTTTTAAATAATTTTCAAGCTGCAGGAAAGAATGCAAGACTATTTAGAATTATTTTGTACATTTTAAACGTACCAAGTGGCATTTATAGATGTTATTAATACTCTTTTATATAATTTTTAAGCTGCAGGAAACACTGCGAGACCATTATAATTATTATGTACAGTTTAATTTTCTCTCATTTCGTACTTACTACTTAAACTAATTCAACCGTGTCAAGTAGTGTTTGCAGATGCTATTAATACTTTTTTATGTAATTGTCAAACTGCATGAAACACTGCAAGACCATTAGAATTATTTTGTACATTTTAATTTTCTCTCATGTCGTTTCATACTCAAACTAATTCAAACGTGTCAAGTGGCGTTTGTAGATGCTATTAATACTCTTTTATATAATTTTCAAGCTGTAGGAGACACCGCAAGACCATTTAGAATTATTTTGTACATTTTAATTTTCTCTTATTTCGTTTCATACTCAAACTAATTCAAACGTACAAAGTGGCGTTTGTAGATGTTATTAATACTCTTTTATATAATTGTCAAGCTGCAGAAAACACTGCAAGACCATTAGAATTATTTTGTACATTTTAATTTTCTCTCATTTCGTTTCATACTCAAACTAATTCAAACGTGTCAAATAACGTTTGTAGATGTTATTAATACTCTTTTATGTAATTTTCATGCTGCAGGAAAGAATGCAAGACCATTTAGAATTATTTTGTACATTTTAACTTTCTCTCATCTCGTTTCATACTCAAACTAATTCAAACGTACAAAGTGGCGTTTGTAGATGTTATTAATACTCTTTTATATAATTGTCAAGCTGCAGAAAACACTGCAAGACCATTAGAATTATTTTGTACATTTTAATTTTCTCTCATTTCGTTTCATACTCAAACTAATTCAAACGTGCCAAATAACGTTTGTAGATGTTATTAATACTCTTTAATATAATTGTCAAAATGCACGAAACACTGCAAGACCATTATAATTATTTTGTACATTTTAATTTTCTCTCATTTCGTTTCATACTCAAACTAATTCAAACTTGTCAAATAGCGTTTGTAGATGTTATTAATACTTTTTTATATAATTTTCAAGCTGCAGGAAACATTGCAAGACCATTATATTTATTATATACAGTTTAATTTTCTCTCATTTCGTTTCATACTTAAACTAATTCAAACGTGTCAAGTAGTGTTTGCATATTCTATTAATACTCTTTTATATAATTGTCTAGCTGCATGAAACACTGCAAGACCATTAGAATTATTTTGTACATTTTAATTTTCTCTCATGTCGTTTCATACTCAAACTAATTCAAACGCGTCAAGTGGCGTTTGTAGATGCTATTAATACTCTTTTATATAATTTTCAAGCTGCAGGAAAGAATGCAAGACCATTTAGAATTATTTTGTACATTTTAACTTTCTTTCATTTCGTTTCATACTCAAACTAATTCAAACGTACCAAGAGGCGTTTGTAGATGTTATTAATACTCTTTAATATAATTGTCAAGCTGCATGAAACACTGCAAGACCATTAGAATTAATTTGTACATTTTAATTTTCTCTCATGTCGTTTCATACTCAAACTAATTCAAACGTGTCAAGTGGCGTTTGTAGATGCTATTAATACTCTTTTATATAATTTTCAAGCTGTAGGAGACACCGCAAGACCATTTAGAATTATTTTGTACATTTTAATTTTCTCTTATTTCGTTTCATACTCAAACTAATTCAAACGTGCCAAATAGCGTTTGTAGATGTTATTAATACTCTTTTATGTAATTTTCAAGCTGCAGAAAAGAATGCAAGACCATTTAGAATTATTTTGTACATTTTAACTTTCTCTCATTTCGTTTCATACTCAAACTAATTCAAACGTACCAAGAGGCGTTTGTAGATGTTATTAATACTCTTTAATATAATTGTCAAGCTGCAGGAAAAACTGCAGAACCATTAGAATTATTTTGTACATTTTAATTTTCTCTCATTTCGTTTCATACTCAAACTAATTCAAACTTGTCAAATAGCGTTTGTAGATGTTATTAATACTCTTTTTATAATTTTCAAGCTGCAGGAAACACTGCGAAACCATTATAATTATTATGTACAGTTTAATTTTCTCTCATTTCGTTTCATATTTAAACTAATTAAAACGTGTCAAGTAGTGTTTGCAGATGCTATTAATACTCTTTTATATAATTTTCAAGCTGTAGGAAACACCGCAAGACCATTTAGAATTATTTTGTACATTTTAATTTTCTCTTATTTCGTTTCATACTCAAACTAATTCAAACGTACCGAGTAGCGTTTGTAGATGTTATTAATACTCTTTTATGTAATTTTCAAGCTGCAGGAAAGAATGCAAGACCATTTAGAATTATTTTGTACATTTTAACTTTCTCTCATCTCGTTTCATACTCAAACTAATTCAAACGTGCCAAATAGCGTTTGTAGAAGTTATTAATACTCTTTAATATAATTGTCAAGCTGCAGGAAACACTGCAAGACTATTAGAATTATTGTGTACATTTTAATTTTCTCTCATTTCGTTTCATACTTAAACTAATTCAAACTTGTCAAATAGCGTTTATAGATGTTACTAATACTCTTTTATATAATTTTCAAGCTGCAGGAAGAATGCAAGACCATTTAAAATTATTTTGTACATTTTAACTTTCTCTCATTTTGTTTCATACTCAAAATAATTCAAACGTACCAAGTGGCGTTTGTAGATGTTATTAATACTCTTTTATATAATTGTCAAGCTGCAGGAAACACTGCAAGACCATTAGAATTACTTTGTACATTTTAATTTTCTCTCATGTCGTTTCATACTCAAACTAATTCAAACGTATCAAGTGGCGTTTGTAGATACTATTAATACTCTTTTATATAATTTTCAAGCTGTAGGAGACACCGCAAGACCATTTAGAATTAATTTGTACATTTTAATTTTCTCTTATTTCGTTTCATACTCAAACTAATTCAAACGTGCCAAATAGCGTTTGTAGATGTAATTAATACTCTTTTATATAATTTTCAAGCTGCAGGAAAGAATGCAAGACCATTTAGAATTATTTTGTACATTTGAACTTTCTCTCATCTCGTTTCATACTCAAACTAATTCAAACGTACCAAGTGGCGTTTATAGATGTTATTAATACTCTTTTATATAATTTTCAAGCTGCAGAAAAGAATGCAAGACCATTTAGAATTATTTTGTACATTTTAATTTTCTCTCATTTCGTTTCATACTCAAACTAATTCAAACTTGTCAAATAGCGTTTGTAGATGTTATTAATACTCTTTTATATAATTTTCAAGCTGCAGGAAACACTGCGAGACCATTATAATTATTATGTACAGTTTAATTTTCTCTCATTTCGTTTCATACTTAAACTAATTCAAACGAGTCAAGTAGTGTTTGAAGATGCTATTAATACTCTTTTATATAATTTTCAAGCTGCAGGAAAGAATACAAGACCATTTAGAATTATTTTGTTCATTTTAACTTTCTCTCATTTCGTTTCATACTCAAACTAATTCAAACGTACCAAGTGACGTTTGTAGATATTATTAATACTCTTTTATATAATTGTCAAGCTGCAGGAAACACTGCAAGACCATTAGAATTATTTTGTACATTTTAATTTTCTCTCATTTCGTTTCATACTCAAACTAATTCAAACTTGTCAAATAGCGTTTGTAGATGTTATTAATACTGTTTAATATAATTGTCAAGCTGCAGGAAACACTGCAAGACCATTAGAATTATTTTGTACATTTTAATTTTCTCTCATTTCGTTTCATACTCAAACTAATTCAAACTTGTCAAATAGCGTTTGTAGATGTTATTAATACTGTTTAATATAATTGTCAAGCTGCAGGAAACACTGCAAGACCATTAGAATTATTTTGTACATTTTAATTTTCTCTCATTTCGTTTCATACTCAAACTAATTCAAACTTGTCAAATAGCGTTTGTAGATGTTATTAATACTCTTCTATATAATTTTCAAGCTGCAGGAAGAATGCAAGACCATTTAAAATTATTTTGTACATTTTAATTTTCTCTCATCTTGTTTCATACTCAAAATAATTCAAACGTACCAAGTGGCGTTAGTAGATGTTATTAATACTCTTTAATATAATTTCAAGCTGCAGGAAACACTGCAAGACCATTAGAATTATTTTGTACATTTTAATTTTCTCTCATTTCGTTTCATACTCAAACTAATTCAAACGTGCCAAATAACGTTTGTAGATGTTATTAATACTCTGTAATATAATTGTCAAGCTGCAGGAAACACTGCAAGACCATTAGAATTATTTTGTACATTTTAATTTTCTCTCATTTCGTTTCATACTCAAACTACTTCAAACGTGCCAAATAACGTTTGTAGATGTTATTAATACTCTTTAATATAATTGTCAAGCTGCAGGAAACACTGCAAGACCATTAGAATTATTTTGTACATTTTAATTTTCTCTCATTCCGTTTCATACTCAAACTAATTCAAACGTGCCAAATAACGTTTGTAGATGTTATTAATACTCTGTAATATAATTGTCAAGCTGCAGGAAACACTGCAAGACCATTAGAATTATTTTGTACATTTTAATTTTCTCTCATTTCGTTTCATACTCAAACTAATTCAAACTTGTCAAATAGCGTTTGTAGATGTTATTAATACTCTTTTATATAATTTTTAAGCTGCAGGAAACACTGCGAGACCATTATAATTATTATGTACAGTTTAATTTTCTCTCATTTCGTTTCATACTTAAACTAATTTAAACGTGTCAAGTAGTGTTTGCAGATGTTATTAATACTCATTTATATAATTGTCAAGCTGCAGGAAACACTGCAAGACCATTAGAATTATTTTGTACATTTTAATTTTCTCTCATTTCGTTTCATACTCAAACTAATTCAAACTTGTCAAATAGCGTTTGTAGATGTTATTAATACTCTTTTATATAATTTTCAAGCTGCAGGAAACACTGCGAGACCATTATAATTATTATGTACAGTTTAATTTTCTCTCATTTCGTTTCATACTTAAACTAATTCAAACGAGTCAAGTAGTGTTTGAAGATGCTATTAATACTCTTTTATATAATTTTCAAGCTGCAGGAAAGAATACAAGACCATTTAGAATTATTTTGTTCATTTTAACTTTCTCTCATTTCGTTTCATACTCAAACTAATTCAAACGTACCAAGTGACGTTTGTAGATATTATTAATACTCTTTTATATAATTGTCAAGCTGCAGGAAACACTGCAAGACCATTAGAATTATTTTGTACATTTTAATTTTCTCTCATTTCGTTTCATACTCAAACTAATTCAAACTTGTCAAATAGCGTTTGTAGATGTTATTAATACTGTTTAATATAATTGTCAAGCTGCAGGAAACACTGCAAGACCATTAGAATTATTTTGTACATTTTAATTTTCTCTCATTTCGTTTCATACTCAAACTAATTCAAACTTGTCAAATAGCGTTTGTAGATGTTATTAATACTGTTTAATATAATTGTCAAGCTGCAGGAAACACTGCAAGACCATTAGAATTATTTTGTACATTTTAATTTTCTCTCATTTCGTTTCATACTCAAACTAATTCAAACTTGTCAAATAGCGTTTGTAGATGTTATTAATACTCTTCTATATAATTTTCAAGCTGCAGGAAGAATGCAAGACCATTTAAAATTATTTTGTACATTTTAATTTTCTCTCATCTTGTTTCATACTCAAAATAATTCAAACGTACCAAGTGGCGTTAGTAGATGTTATTAATACTCTTTAATATAATTGTCAAGCTGCAGGAAACACTGCAAGACCATTAGAATTATTTTGTACATTTTAATTTTCTCTCATTTCGTTTCATACTCAAACTAATTCAAACGTGCCAAATAACGTTTGTAGATGTTATTAATACTCTGTAATATAATTGTCAAGCTGCAGGAAACACTGCAAGACCATTAGAATTATTTTGTACATTTTAATTTTCTCTCATTTCGTTTCATACTCAAACTACTTCAAACGTGCCAAATAACGTTTGTAGATGTTATTAATACTCTTTAATATAATTGTCAAGCTGCAGGAAACACTGCAAGACCATTAGAATTATTTTGTACATTTTAATTTTCTCTCATTCCGTTTCATACTCAAACTAATTCAAACGTGCCAAATAACGTTTGTAGATGTTATTAATACTCTGTAATATAATTGTCAAGCTGCAGGAAACACTGCAAGACCATTAGAATTATTTTGTACATTTTAATTTTCTCTCATTTCGTTTCATACTCAAACTAATTCAAACTTGTCAAATAGCGTTTGTAGATGTTATTAATACTCTTTTATATAATTTTTAAGCTGCAGGAAACACTGCGAGACCATTATAATTATTATGTACAGTTTAATTTTCTCTCATTTCGTTTCATACTTAAACTAATTTAAACGTGTCAAGTAGTGTTTGCAGATGTTATTAATACTCATTTATATAATTGTCAAGCTGCAGGAAACACTGCAAGACCATTAGAATTATTTTGTACATTTTTATTTTCTCTCATGTCGTTTCATACTCAAACTAATTCAAACGTGTCAAGTGGCGTTTGTAGATGCTATTAATACTCTTTTATATAATTTTCAAGCTGTAGGAAACACTGCAAGGACATTAAAGTTATTTTGTACATTTTAATTTTCTCTCATTTCGTTTCATACTCAAACTAATTCAAACATGCCAAATAGCGTTTGACTCTTTAATATAATTGTCAAGCTGCAGGAAACACTGCAGAACCATTAGAATTATTTTGTACATTTTAATTTTCTCTTATTTCGTTTCATACTCAAACTAATTCAAACGTGCCAAATAGCGTTTGTAGATGTTATTAATACTCTTCTATATAATTTTCAAGCTGCAGGAAAGAATGCAAGACCATTTAGAATTATTTTGTACATTTTAACTTTCTCTCACCTCGTTTTATACTCAAACTAATTCAAACGTACCAAGTGGCGTTTGTAGATGTTATTAATACTCTTTTATAAAATTTTCAAACTGCAGGAAACACTGCAAGGACATTAGAGTTATTTTGTACATTTTAATTTTCTCTCATTTCGTTTCATACTCAAACTAATTCAAACGTGCCAAATAGCGTTTGTAGATGTTATTAATACTCTTTAATATAATTGTCAAGCTGCAGGAAACACTGCAGAACCATTAGAATTATTTTGTACATTTTAATTTTCTCTCATTTCGTTTCATACTCAAACTAATTCAAACTTGTCAAATAGCGTTTGTAGATGTTATTAATACTCTTTTATATAATTTTCAAGCTGCAGGAAACACTGCGAGACCATTATAATTATTATGTACAGTTTAATTGTCTCTCATTTCGTTTCATACTTAAACTAATTAAAACGTGTCAAGTAGTGTTTGCAGATGCTATTAATACTCTTTTATATAATTGTCAAGCTGCATGAAACACTGCAAGACCATTAGAATTATTTTGTACATTTTAATTTTCTCTCATGTCGTTTCATAGTCAAACTAATACAAACGTGTCAAGTGGCGTTTGTAGATACTATTAATACTCTTTTATATAATTTTCAAGCTGTAGGAGACACCGCAAGACCATTTAGAATTAATTTGTACATTTTAATTTTCTCTTATTTCGTTTCATACTCAAACTAATTCAAACGTGCCAAATAGCGTTTGTAGATGTAATTAATACTCTTTTATATAATTTTCAAGCTGCAGGAAAGAATGCAAGACCATTTAGAATTATTTTGTACATTTGAACTTTCTCTCATCTCGTTTCATACTCAAACTAATTCAAACGTACCAAGTGGCGTTTATAGATGTTATTAATACTCTTTTATATAATTTTCAAGCTGCAGGAAACACTGCGAGACCATTATAATTATTATGTACATTTTAAATTTCTCTCATTTCGTTTCATACTCAAACTAATTCAGACGTGCCAAATAACGTTTGTAGATGTTATTAATACTCTTTAATATAATTGTCAAGCTGCATGAAACACTGCAAGACCATTAGAATTATTTTGTACATTTTAATTTTCTCTCATGTCGTTTCATACTCAAACTAATTCAAACGTGTCAAGTGGCGTTTGTAGATGCTATTAATACTCTTTTATATAATTTTCAAGCTGTAGGAGACACCGCAAGACCATTTAGAATTATTTTGTACATTTTAATTTTCTCTTATTTCGTTTCATACTCAAACTAATTCAAACTTGTCAAATAGCGTTTGTAGATGTTATTAATACTGTTTAATATAATTGTCAAGCTGCAGGAAACACTGCAAGACCTTAAGAATTATTTTGTACATCTTAATTTTCTCTCATTTCGTTTCATACTCAAACTAATTCAAACTTGTCAAATAGCGTTTGTAGATGTTATTAATACTCTTTTATATAATTTTCAAGCTGCCGGAAACACTGCGAGACCATTACAATTATTATGTACAGTTTAATTTTCTTTCATTTCGTTTCATACTCAAACTAATTCAAACGTACCAAGTGACGTTTGTAGATGTTATTAATACTCTTTTATATAATTGTCAAGCTGCAGGAAACACTGCAAGACCATTAGAATTATTTTGTACATTTTAATTTTCTCTCATTTCGTTTCATACTCAAACTAATTCAAACTTGTCAAATAGCGTTTGTAGATGTTATTAATACTGTTTAATATAATTGTCAAGCTGCGGGAAACACTGCAAGACCTTTAGAATTATTTTGTACATCTTAATTTTCTCTCATTTCGTTTCATACTCAAACTAATTCAAACTTGTCAAATAGCGTTTGTAGATGTTATTAATACTCTTTTATATAATTTTCAAGCTGCCGGAAACACTGCGAGACCATTACAATTATTATGTACAGTTTAATTTTCTCTCATTTCGTTTCATACTCAAACTAATTCAAACTTGTCAAATAGCGATTGCAGATGTTATTAATACTCTTTTATATAATTTTTAAGCTGCAGGAAACACTGCGAGACCATTATAATTATTATGTACAGTTTAATTTTCTCTCATTTCGTTTCATACTCAAACTAATTCAAACGTGCCAAATAGCGTTTGTAGAAGTTATTAATACTCTTTAATATAATTGTCAAGCTGCAGGAAACACTGCAAGACTATTAGAATTATTGTGTACATTTTAATTTTCTCTCATTTCGTTTCATACTTAAACTAATTCAAACTTGTCAAATAGCGTTTGTAGATGTTATTAATACTCTTTTATATAATTTTCAAGCTGCAGGAAGAATGCAAGACAATTTAAAATTATTTTGTACATTTTAACTTTCTCTCATCTTGTTTCATACTCAAAATAATTCAAACGTACCAAGTGGCGTTTGTAGATGTTATTAATACTCTTTAATATAATTGTCAAGCTGCAGGAAACACTGCAAGACCATTAGAATTATTTTGTACATTTTAATTTTCTCTCATTTCGTTTCATACTCAAACTAATTCAAACTTGTCAAATAGCGTTTGTAGATGTTATTAATACTCTTTTATATAATTTTTAAGCTGCAGGAAACACTGCGAGTCCATTATAATTATTATGTACAGTTTAATTTTCTCTCATTTCGTTTCATACTTAAACTAATTTAAACGTGTCAAGTAGTGTTTGCAGATGTTATTAATACTCATTTATATAATTGTCAAGCTGCAGGAAACACTGCAAGACCATTAGAATTATTTTGTACATTTTAATTTTCTCTCATGTCGTTTCATACTCAAACTAATTCAAACGTGTCAAGTGGCGTTTGTAGATGCCATTAATACTCTTTTATATAATTTTCAAGCTGTAGGAGACACCGCAAGACCATTTAGAATTATTTTGTACATTTTAATTTTCTCTTATTTCGTTTCATACTCAAACTAATTCAAACGTGCCAAATAGCGTTTGTAGATGTTATTAATACTCTTCTATATAATTTTCAAGCTGCAGGAAAGAATGCAAGACCATTTAGAATTATTTTGTACATTTTAACTTTCTCTCACCTCGTTTCATACTCAAACTAATTCAAACGTACCAAGTGGCGTTTGTAGATGTTATTAATACTCTTTTATATAATTTTCAAACTGCAGGAAACACTGCAAGGACATTAGAGTTATTTTGTACATTTTAATTTTCTCTCATTTCGTTTCATACTCAAACTAATTGAAACGTGCCAAATAGCGTTTGTAGATGTTATTAATACTCTTTAATATAATTGTCAAGCTGCAGGAAACACTGCAGAACCATTAGAATTATTTTGTACATTTTAATTTTCTCTCATGTCGTTTCATAGTCAAACTAATTCAAACGTGTCAAGTGGCGTTTGTAGATACTATTAATACTCTTTTATATACTTTTCAAGCTGTAGGAGACACCGCAAGACCATTTAGAATTAATTTGTACATTTTAATTTTCTCTTATTTCGTTTCATACTCAAACTAATTCAAACGTGCCAAATAGCGTTTGTAGATGTAATTAATACTCTTTTATATAATTTTCAAGCTGCAGGAAAGAATGCAAGACCATTTAGAATTATTTTGTACATTTGAACTTTCTCTCATCTCGTTTCATACTCAAACTAATTCAAACGTACCAAGTGGCGTTTATAGATGTTATTAATACTCTTTTATATAATTTTCAAGCTGCAGGAAACACTGCGAGACCATTATAATTATTATGTACATTTTAAATTTCTCTCATTTCGTTTCATACTCAAACTAATTCACACGTGCCAAATAACGTTTGTAGATGTTATTAATACTCTTTAATATAATTGTCAAGCTGCATGAAACACTGCAAGACCATTAGAATTATTTTGTACATTTTAATTTTCTCTCATGTCGTTTCATACTCAAACTAATTCAAACGTGTCAAGTGGCGTTTGTAGATGCTATTAATACTCTTTTATATAATTTTCAAGCTGTAGGAGACACCGCAAGACCATTTAGAATTATTTTGTACATTTTAATTTTCTCTTATTTCGTTTCATACTCAAACTAATTCAAACGTGCCAAATAGCGTTTGTAGATGTTATTAATACTCTTTTATGTAATTTTCAAGCTGCAGGAAAGAATGCAAGACCATTTAGAATTATTTTGTACATTTTAACTTTCTCTCATCTCGTTTCATACTCAAACTAATTCAAACGTACCAAGTGGCGTTTGTAGATGTTATTAATACTCTTTTATATAATTGTCAAGCTGCAGAAAACACTGCAAGACCATTAGAATTATTTTGTACATTTTAATTTTCTCTCATTTCGTTTCATACTCAAACTAATTCAAACGTGCCAAATAACGTTTGTAGATGTTATTAATACTCTTTAATATAATTGTCAAGCTGCAGGAAACACTGCAAGACCATTAGAATTATTTTGTACATTTTAATTTTCTCTCATGTCGTTTCATACTCAAACTAATTCAAACGTGTCAAGTAGCGTTTGTAGATGCTATTAATACTCTTTTATATAATTTACAAGCTGTAGGACACACCGCAAGACCATTTAGAATTATTTTGTACATTTTAACTTTCTCTCATCTCGTTTCATACTCAAACTAATTCAAACGTACCAGGTGGCGTTTGTAGATGTTATTAATACTTTTTTATATAATTTTCAAACTGCAGGAAACACTGCAAGGACATTAGAGTTATTTTGTACATTTTAATTTTCTCTCATTTCGTTTCAAACTCAAACTAATTCAAACGTGCCAAATAGCGTTTGTAGATGTTATTAATACTCTTTAATATAATTGTCAAGCTGCAGGAAACAATGCAAAACCATTAGAATTATTTTGTACATTTTAATTTTCTCTCATTTCGTTTCATACTCAAACTAATTCAAACTTGTCAAATAGCGTTTGTAGATGTTATTAATACTCTTTTATATAATTTTCAAGCTGCAGGAAACACTGCTAGACCATTATCATTATTATGTACAGTTTAATTTTCTCTCATTTAATTTCATACTTAACCTAATTCAAACGTGTCAAGTAGTGTTTGCAGATGCTATTAATACTCTTTTATATAATTATAAAGCTGCATGAAACACCGCAAGACCATTAGAATTATTTTGTACATTTTAATTTTCTCTCATGTCGTTTCATACTCAAACTAATTCAAACGTGTCAACTGGCGTTTGTAGATACTATTAATACTCTTTTATATAATTTTCAAGCTGTAGGAGACACCGCAAGACCATTTAGAATTAATTTGTACATTTTAATTTTCTTTTATTTCGTTTCATACTCAAACTAATTCAAACGTGCCAAATAGCGTTTGTAGATGTAATTAATACTCTTTTAAATAATTTTCAAGCTGCAGGAAAGAATGCAAGACTATTTAGAATTATTTTGTACATTTTAAACGTACCAAGTGGCATTTATAGATGTTATTAATACTCTTTTATATAATTTTTAAGCTGCAGGAAACACTGCGAGACCATTATAATTATTATGTACAGTTTAATTTTCTCTCATGTCGTTTCTTACTCAAACTAATTCAAACGTGTCAAGTGGCGTTTGTAGATGCTATTAATACTCTTTTATATAATTTTCAAGCTGTAGGAGACACCGCAAGACCATTTAGAATTATTTTGTACATTTTAATTTTCTCTTATTTCGTTTCATACTCAAACTAATTCAAACGTGCCAAATAGCGTTTGTAGATGTTATTAATACTCTTCTATATAATTTTCAAGCTGCAGGAAAGAATGCAAGACCATTTAGAATTATTTTGTACATTTTAACTTTCTCTTACCTCGTTTCATACTCAAACTAATTCAAACGTACCAAGTGGCGTTTGTAGATGTTATTAATACTCTTTTATATAATTTTCAAACTGCAGGAAACACTGCAAGGACATTAGAGTTATTTTGTACATTTTAATTTTCTCTCATTTCGTTTCATACTCAAACTAATTCAAACGTGCCAAATAGCGTTTGTAGATGTTTATAATACTCTTTAATATAATTGTCAAGCTGCAGGAAACACTGCAGAACCATTAGAATTATTTTGTACATTTTAATTTTCTCTCATTTCGTTTCATACTCAAACTAATTCAAACTTGTCAAATAGCGTTTGTAGATGTTATTAATACTCTTTTTATAATTTTCAAGCTGCAGGAAACACTGCGAGACCATTATAATTATTATGTACAGTTTAATTTTCTCTCATTTCGTTTCATACTTAAACTAATTAAAACGTGTCAAGTAGTGTTTGCTGATGCTATTAATACTCTTTTATATAATTGTCAAGCTGCATGAAACACTGCAAGACCATTAGAATTATTTTGTACATTTTAATTTTCTCTCATGTCGTTTCATACTCAAACTAATTCAAACGTGCCAAATAACGTTTGTAGATGTTATTAATACTCTTTAATATAATTGTCAAGCTGCAGGAAAAACTGCAGAACCATTAGAATTATTTTGTACATTTTAATTTTCTCTCATTTCGTTTCATACTCAAACTAATTCAAACTTGTCAAATAGCGTTTGTAGATGTTATTAATACTCTTTTTATAATTTTCAAGCTGCAGGAAACACTGCGAAACCATTATAATTATTATGTACAGTTTAATTTTCTCTCATTTCGTTTCATATTTAAACTAATTAAAACGTGTCAAGTAGTGTTTGCAGATGCTATTAATACTCTTTAATATAATTGTCAAGCTGCAGGAAACAATGCAAAACCATTAGAATTATTTTGTACATTTTAATTTTCTCTCATTTCGTTTCATACTCAAACTAATTCAAACTTGTCAAATAGCGTTTGTAGATGTTATTAATACTCTTTTATATAATTTTCAAGCTGCAGGAAACACTGCTAGACCATTAACATTATTATGTACAGTTTAATTTTCTCTCATTTAATTTCATACTTAAACTAATTCAAACGTGTCAAGTAGTGTTTGCAGATGCTATTAATACTCTTTTATATAATTATCAAGCTGCATGAAACACTGCAAGACCATTAGAATTATTTTGTACATTTTAATTTTCTCTCATGTCGTTTCATACTCAAACTAATTCAAACGTGTCAACTGGCGTTTGTAGATACTATTAATACTCTTTTATATAATTTTCAAGCTGTAGGAGACACCGCAAGACCATTTAGAATTAATTTGTACATTTTAATTTTCTTTTATTTCGTTTCATACTCAAACTAATTCAAACGTGCCAAATAGCGTTTGTAGATGTAATTAATACTCTTTTAAATAATTTTCAAGCTGCAGGAAAGAATGCAAGACTATTTAGAATTATTTTGTACATTTTAAACGTACCAAGTGGCATTTATAGATGTTATTAATACTCTTTTATATAATTTTTAAGCTGCAGGAAACACTGCGAGACCATTATAATTATTATGTACAGTTAAATTTTCTCTCATTTCGTACTTACTACTTAAACTAATTCAACCGTGTCAAGTAGTGTTTGCAGATGCTATTAATACTTTTTTATGTAATTGTCAAACTGCATGAAACACTGCAAGACCATTAGAATTATTTTGTACATTTTAATTTTCTCTCATGTCGTTTCATACTCAAACTAATTCAAACGTGTCAAGTGGCGTTTGTAGATGCTATTAATACTCTTTTATATAATTTTCAAGCTGTAGGAGACACCGCAAGACCATTTAGAATTATTTTGTACATTTTAATTTTCTCTTATTTCGTTTCATACTCAAACTAATTCAAACGTACAAAGTGGCGTTTGTAGATGTTATTAATACTCTTTTATATAATTGTCAAGCTGCAGAAAACACTGCAAGACCATTAGAATTATTTTGTACATTTTAATTTTCTCTCATTTCGTTTCATACTCAAACTAATTCAAACGTGTCAAATAACGTTTGTAGATGTTATTAATACTCTTTTATGTAATTTTCATGCTGCAGGAAAGAATGCAAGACCATTTAGAATTATTTTGTACATTTTAACTTTCTCTCATCTCGTTTCATACTCAAACTAATTCAAACGTACAAAGTGGCGTTTGTAGATGTTATTAATACTCTTTTATATAATTGTCAAGCTGCAGAAAACACTGCAAGACCATTAGAATTATTTTGTACATTTTAATTTTCTCTCATTTCGTTTCATACTCAAACTAATTCAAACGTGCCAAATAACGTTTGTAGATGTTATTAATACTCTTTAATATAATTGTCAAAATGCACGAAACACTGCAAGACCATTAGAATTATTTTGTACATTTTAATTTTCTCTCATTTCGTTTCATACTCAAACTAATTCAAACTTGTCAAATAGCGTTTGTAGATGTTATTAATACTTTTTTATATAATTTTCAAGCTGCAGGAAACATTGCAAGACCATTATATTTATTATATACAGTTTAATTTTCTCTCAGTTCGTTTCATACTTAAACTAATTCAAACGTGTCAAGTAGTGTTTGCATATGCTATTAATACTCTTTTATATAATTGTCTAGCTGCATGAAACACTGCAAGACCATTAGAATTATTTTGTACATTTTAATTTTCTCTCATGTCGTTTCATACTTAAACTAATTCAAACGCGTCAAGTGGCGTTTGTAGATGCTATTAATACTCTTTTATATAATTTTCAAGCTGCAGGAAAGAATTCAAGACCATTTAGAATTATTTTGTACATTTTAACTTTCTTTCATTTCGTTTCATACTCAAACTAATTCAAACGTACCAAGAGGCGTTTGTAGATGTTATTAATACTCTTTAATATAATTGTCAAGCTGCATGAAACACTGCAAGACCATTAGAATTAATTTGTACATTTTAATTTTCTCTCAT